>JAEIFV010001387.1:0-56236 GCA_018904265.1 Lordiphosa collinella
GGAAAATTAAAAATAATGTTTAAAAAATAAAATAAACTTAAATAAGTATAGATAAATGCATCCAAAGCCTTATAAAATCCCAAGTCTACACTTTTGATTAAGAAAAGAACAAGAAAACTGAGCAGAATTACTAGGAAAAGCGCCAGATAGTTTATGCTACTTCTAAATCAATATTTTTCACACTTAATTTAATTAAAATATGTTGTCATTGCTGTCAATTTCCGTAAAACCGTACCTTACCGTAAAAACCGAACAAGAATATAAATAAAAAACAAAGGAAACATATTATAATTGTTTTTTATTAACGCGGGGTGCTCCAAAATGCAGCTTCCTAATTGTAATTCTGATTAGTTTGAAACACTGAACCACACCGAAAACCACAACTGAAATCCCTTTTGTTTGTTTGATTTTATCAAAGAGTTTGATAACTTAAGTGACTAAATTTAGATAAAGATATCTTGCATATTAATTACTTAAAATTCATATTTTGACTATTTTTGATAACGTCTTGTGAAGAACCTTTTCGTATCTTTTGACTACTATTTAATAGCCTTAGCGAAGAACTATCCCCAACATCTTAAAGATTTTTTTCAAGCAAAGATATACCATTTTGAATTCGTGTGTTCAAAATGTCCATATTTTGTTCTGCGTATAGGTAAATAATTTTGAACACATGTACTCATGTATATCTTTGCTTAGAAACAACTTTAAAATATTGAGACGTAATGCCTTACGATAAATTAATACAATAGAATAGGTTTCCCACATATCGTGCCTGAATAGGGTCAAAATAGGCATTTTAAGCCAATTTAAGCTCAAATTACTAAAAATCTAGACCAAATGGACCATTTTCGAACAGATTCGTGTTCATCACACGAAAATCATCTGGTATCACCGCCAACCTTTTAAGGGGGTCTTCTCATTGAGCAACTTTTTTTTCGACTTTTTTTTGCTTTATTTATAGCTTGATATCAAAAATATCCCCCCAAAAGGATTTTCGAAAACCGAATTAGTTTAGGAGATATAGTCCTTTTAGTGACCCAATGTGACCTAAATTCCCAAGCAACTGCAAACTTAAGGGGCTTCTCATTGAGCAACTTTTTTAAACCCTCGTATTTTGACCTGGTTAAGTTTCTCCGGTTCTACCGGACCGATTTTGATGAAACAAAGTGAATTCGAAGGAGAATTGTCACTCTTTAAAACTGCATTTAAACATTTTTGATTTTTCCAAAAAATTACTCAAACTTTAAACGCGTTTATCTCGAAACCACGTTTTCGAACTGGCGGCCATGATATCTCCAGTTCAACTGAACCGATTTTCATGAAACAAAGTGGAATCGACGCGAATTGTCACCATTCCGGTGAACCGCGACAAATTTTAAAAAATTTTTACTTTTTTTTACACTAAACTACAAAAAAAGCCCGAAATTGAAATTTTTTTTTTGAATGGCCGCCATTTTGTCAAAAAAACACAAAATTAGAGTTCAGCCGGAATACTACTGTTACCGAGACCGGAACGGCCGCCGGACGACACCTTTTTTCACCACCAACTTGAAGTCTCAACTTTTGAACAGCCCTCGTATCAGCAAAAAAATTTTTTATTTACTTTGAACCTTTTGTAATACATAATTGCGTTTTCAAATAAGAATTTTTTAAAAAGGTCAAAAACGGGTTTGATAGAACCGCAATTTAACGGAGAGAATTCTCGGTATGTATTGGGAACCACAAACTGATTCCTTTCGTTATATTCTCAGATTCGCACGCCTAAGACGAGACGTATTTTCCAGGGGCATCATTCCCATCAAGAGAGAGGTTCTTCAGGTGCTCATGTCGGCTTTCGAACCTATGGGACATGTATCCTGCTCGTCTTAAAATTCTCCTGCAGCATGTGTGGCGATCCAATATAGGCTGGCATGAAGAGCTCCCCAATCTCTTTCTAAGGATTTTAATCATTGGAAGCGTTTACTGCCTGAAATTCAGGAGCTGGAAATTCCCAGGTGTTATTCCCAAAATCTCACAAAAGCGTCTCAATTGGATCTGCACATTTTCGTTGATACAAGCGAAAACGCCTACGCAGTCGCTTGCTATTTTCGAGTATAGCTGGGTGAAGTTGTACATGTTGCTCTGGTGGCAGCAAAAAGTAAGGTGGCGCCACTCAGACCAATGTCCATTCCACGTATGGAGCTGCAGGCAAGAGTACGACTGGCTCAAAAGATTCCTCAAGTTCGCGGGCTGAAAATCAACAGGATCACGTACTGGTCCGACTCTAAAACTGTGCTACAATGGCTGAGAATGGATCCCAGAAATTTCCAACAATTCGTAATGCACCGCATTGGAGAAATATTAGAGAGCTCGGACATCTGTCAATGAAGATGGATTCCGACCAAGTCAAATGTTGCAGATATGGCAACCAAAGTCACAAGCTCAGTGAAAATACAAAATTGGCTCCAGGGACCTGACTTTTTGCTTAAGCCTGATATTGAATGGCCAAAATGTAACTCACCTTGCGAAGACATCGACAGATCGGAGTTAAGAAAGCATGTAAATGTCACGTCAAAAAGGTCTGACGTAATTATAAATATCGAGTACTTTTCCCAGTGGCGGCGATTGTATAGAGCAGTAGCGAATTTCCTTCTAAACATCGATCACTTAAAAGCTACATTGGAAAGTCAACCCATGCCGGATAAGGCTACCCCGGAGCTGACAAAACGAGCAGAAAACATACTCTTCAAGCAGGTGCAGGCAGAAGTATATTCACATGAAGTCAGCTCGTTATCGGCAGGAATACCGCAGGATCAATGTATATATCGACTTCAATGGAGTATTGCGCTCCCAAGGGAGATCAAATGAGATGAACTGCCGAGAAGATGCCATTATATAGCCAAGGCAAAGCTATATCACCTTTCTTATAGTAAAGGCATACCACTCATCTAGCACATGAAACCGTCATCAACAATGTAAAATCCTCCTATTACATCCCAAAACTTCGTGTTCTATAGAAGTCCGTACGAAGAGCATGTCAAAAATGCAAAAATGACGCAGCAGTTCCAGATAAACCACAAATGGCACCGATTCCAGCAGTCAGACTGGCCAGCTTCATAAGACCATTTACATACAAAGGAAAAGATTACTTCGGGCTAATACTGGTGAATGTCGGCAGACATAAGGAAAAAAGATGGGGAGTAATTTTTACGTGCTTGACACTTCGAGCCGTACATTTCGAGATAGCCTATAGCTTGGACACGAGTTCTTGTATTATGTGTCAGCGTAATTTTTTGGCGAGACGAGGCACTCCTGCAGAAATCTTCTCCGACCACGGAACGGATTTCAGATACACTCTAAGCACTTTGATTTCAGTTTTAAATTTAGACTTTGCTTTATTGAAAAGAGGGAAATGAAAGACTGCCAAAAAACAGAAAAAGTAGTAGAAGGGAAGCCAATACTCTAAAATAAATCTTTTTAGCTGGTGAATAAGAGAAAATTGAAAAAGGAAGTAACAAAATAAAAGTAAAAATGCTGGAAACAAATCAAAGAAAACTTGGAAAAGGTTAATTAGAAGCAAATTATTCCCAACAAGAAAGTTGAATGGATGAAATATAAAAAAAATTAAGGTAAACATATAAGAAATAAAAGTCATTATAAAAACATACGAATTTAAAAAAGAAGTACGTCATGACGATCGCTTCTCGTAGTCAAGGATAACACTACTAAACTCAGGCATTAATTAGAGCAATTCTTAATGTTCCGGCCTGAACTCTGCCTCGAACTGAAGGGTAATTAATAAAAATGAAAAATCAAAAATCTTGCAGCTTTTCTATATGTTTATTAAATTGTCTTAAGTAATAAAATGTGATTCAACTGTTTGAAAATTAATATATCTGCAATTATTTTAGATTTGGTTAAAGGAGAGTCATTAAATAGTTCAAAGAAAATCTGTAAAGATTTTATTTTAATGGATATTTGTTTGTTTTTTGTTTGTTTTGATTTTGCACCAATACCATTTGCGATATTTTACCCTTAATTTAAGTTTACATAGCCAAAGGCGTTTTGTGAGGCGAATGCAGCTGGCAGTAACAACTGCAGCCGGTCTCAGCGATGACAGCTGGCGGCGCCGATTGCGGCTCCAATGGAGCGCCGCCCTGCTCTGAAGCAGCAGCCAGAGCCCAAGGACTTGGCACTGATCAGAAGTGGTAACAGTGGCAGGTGTTGCAGTTGCTGATGGCGAAGGCGTCGCATTGTAAATTTTCAACACAGCGTTAAGGGGTGGGGAAGGGGGGGACAACACAAAATCACTGATGCGCTGCGGCCAACGAGGGCTGACAAGGGGACAACATAATTTTAATTATTTAAGCCACCGCCGCGTGGTAGGCTACATATTTGGCCCGAAAAGTAGGCAACACTTTTGTTGTATTATTAAACTATTTTCGTTTTCATTTTCAGTTGTTTTGTTTTTGTTAGTTTGTTAGTTAATTTATTTTGTTTTTATTTAAAGATTTTCCAAACGATTGGTTTTTTTTGTTGCCGCAGCGCTTTTTTATGTTTGAAGTTTAATTTGGAATTTTGAATATGTTTTATATGATGAATTTGTTGTTGATTTTAGATTTGCTTATCTTGCATGTTGGATTTCTATTGTGAAATATAAGCATTGTTTTTTGATTAATAAATTGTTACAAGTTTTTTACACAAAAAAAAAATTAAACGAAATATTTATAATTGTCTGTTCTCAATAAACTATTCATATTTTAAATACATTTAAATCAACTTTTGGCTTTTATCAATTTTTTTTAATTTTGTTCTAAAATTCTGAGACTTTGTTAATTAGTTAAAACAACAGAGAAAATTTTGCTTTGCTTTACCGGACAGCGCATTAGATGTTTGAAATGAAATTAAGCTTCAGGTTTTAAAACCGAAGTCGTACAATGAGCTCAAAGTCTAAATGAAAACATCTTCTAAAGTTATAATAAGGAAACAGCTGTAACATAAAAGTTTTAAGATAAAGGCAGTCCAGAATTTGCTAACAAACACCAAAAAGTGCGGGTTGCCTATGCTGTTCTGTTTCAGCAGCTTCCCAGTTTCCTCTGCTGACTGTTAACTTTTATATATTTTAAAAAAATTAAAAACATAGTTAAGTACTTTATCAGTTGAAACGAATATTAGATAACAAAAACACCTTTTTTCTACATGTGAGAGTTTTGAGTTGGTCTACTTTGCTGACAAAACTCAGGCTTAAAACTCTTGAAAAACTAAAACTACTTTTTTTTGAGTCGGCTTTACAATTATTTTAAAGCTTATACTCGTATTTCTTTTCACTGTAAGTTGATGCATTGGTTACAAAATAATGGAGAACAAAAGAGACGATAAAATAAAACTATTTTTACATATTTAGGAATCCCAACTAACCTAATTGGTTTTATTCTACTTTTTTGTTTGTTTGTTGTAAAATATTTATAAATCCTATTTAACTATTTGCTACTCTTGGTATCAAAGGTATGCTAACAGTATGAGTTTCCCAGGGATTCGATCTTAAGGCAAGACAACAAGATGGGACAGAAAGCTTTTGTAAGTATTTCGAAGTGAACCAACTAGAACAATGCTCTTTCAAACTAATAATAACTAAATCAACTTATTCAGAATTACCAGATAAAAACTTGCAAATACCGCCTAGGAGATGCACGGTTCGTGTTAATATGCATTTTGTAGACCTCTTGGATGGCACGGTTATATGAACATTGAAAAAATTCTATATGAAACTATCGTAATGGATTCTTGTACCATAAATTTAAAAAACAGATCCTATTCCTACAAGTTCTTTTCCTAGGTTCTTTTTTGGAAATGTAGTCATACAATTAAGTATGTATACAACATAATGCACATAAGGGGGGTTGATTTTTTCGCACAGAGCATTTAGAAAATATGAAATCTACGTAAAATTCTAAGTTAATTTCCACAAGAAACCATGGGTCATATGTTCCAACTGGGCTGGTTTTCAGAGTCACAATTTTTGATTTCAGTAATTTTCCAAATTGGACCTCTACATGCCCACCAAATCGTAATTTGCGGAATCGCACAAAATTTTTTAGCTTAATTTAGAAACAGAATTAACTAAAAATTGGAGAAAATTTAAATTTTTTATAAAAATTCTTGCTTATAATTGAAAAATAAGAAAATTTAAATTTGATCCAGCTTCAACAGTTATAAACAGAGCTGCAAACCGGAATTTTGAATTTTATTGTGCTGTGAACCGAACCTTGAACCGATCCTCTTTAAAAATAAAATCTGAACCAGAACCTGCTCCCAGCCTAAAATTTCGGTTCGGTTCAACATAAATTGTAGAAATGAACAAATTTTACTTACGGTCTAGCGACTTCTTTTATTATCTGATTGGTTTTGGGTGACTGACTCTGGCAATCCGCAGAAAAGTGCCATAAAAAATCTAGAAAAACGTTCAGAATAACTTATGGAATCTCCAGAATTCTCTATTTTTTAAGATCTTTGACTTTAAAGCTAATTAAATTATTCACAAAACAAGAGCTTAACAAACACTTCAGAACTCAGCAAGATGAGTAACGACAATACAGGTGAATGACAAGGGGATATTTCAGTGTGAGCCCTCGATTTTACATTCTGTGTGTGTGCGAAGTCTGCCTAACAAACTTTGCACACAGACTATGGTAAGTCGAAGGTCCTGAGATTCGCTTGAATGGCCGTTACTCTTGTTGTTGTAGGGTCTCTGACTGAACCAAGGGTTCGAACCAAAACCTTCACTCGAAAACCTTGAACCTCAAATTTCTGAACTTTAACCATTGGTAAATTTGGGTTCGAACCCGCGAATTGTTGAGTTTGTAGCTCTGGTTATAAGCAGATTTTTTTTACAAATACCTTATTCCTTTTATTTTTATAAAAATTTCGTGCGTTTTCGAACAAAAAATGAGCCACTGGGGGTTGAGAGCCACCCGAATATAGGCCCCGAAAAAAAATTAATTACAGCTGTTTGTTTATGTAAAGTTTCACTCTTCTTATTACCTAACTGTTAACCAGCAACCGATCAGTCAATACGTTCTTTAAATAGGTGAATCAGAACTCCATTTTTTTTTTCAAATTTAAAAGGTTTTTTTTTTATTTTTGACTTCAGAATATTTTTATGAAGTAAGTATGAAAGAAATATGTTTGGTCAATTGCCATTTTGACCGAGATATGTATATTTGGAAATCAAATTATGATTTGGGTTTGTAGCGTCAATCAAAAAAATGGATTATATGGGGTGTAGTGAGCCACTCTGTCAAAAGGTCGGTTTTGACTTCCGAAGAGAATGTTGCAATAATACGTTTAAAATCTAAAAAAAAAACTCTCCAAAGAGGACAAAAAAAAAACATTAAGAAAGAAAGGCAAGCAAAAGAACAGCCAGCAAAACGTGCTAGTGAATAGAAGAAAACAAGCCAGCTGCCGACTTTTCATTGATATTTTGTTTATTAAGAATATGGAATAAAAATAATTATTTTTTGATCTAATAAAGAATTATTGTTAAGAAACACGAATTTTAAACTTTTCAACGGATGGCTCATAACACACCACACATATTCAAAATGTCAGAAAATCACTTTTTTTTTAAATGAAATGAAAAATCCCCAAAAATATTTTTTCAAAAACTAATGATTAGCAAAGTTACATGCATTTTTTAACTAAAATACATAACTTACAGAACGAAAATATATGGATTTTTGGCAAAGCTATCTTCGAAAAACAAAACTTTGATTAAAACACTCTATCTTCCATTACTTTTGATCGTTGTACTCCTAAACCTAGACTCCTAACCCTTTTTGAAAATGTTTTACTCGATTGTTGGCAACGAATAACCTTTTGAACTTTATCTATTGTTTTGGAATTAAGATATGGCCTAAAATAATATATACCAAAAACATAAAGTCGATTAGCGCGGGCTACGAATTCCTTTTAGACTGATAGATTCTTTGTTAATATTTTTAAGAATTTTACGTAAACTTTGCTTTATAGATTCTTTCCTCCCATTCAAGTGTACCCCCCTAATGGACATCTCCAAATTTTTTATGAAATGTTCTGAGAACTTTTTTGCCTTATAGGGGATACTGAAATGCCGCCTCATGAAACAAGTTGAATATTTGAATTTAAAGTTGCAATTTAGAACCATAGAATAATTTTTTTTCAGTAGCCTGAAGTGAATCAGTATTCCACTGGCAAGTTTGCGTATGAATGTTTTTTTTTAACTAGAACTCTGTCTTCTATCTGTTCCCTAGTTGGTGTATACTAAGCGTAAAATTTTAGCTGGAGTAAGTGACCCCACGCAAGTCTATTTTGTATATCACTCATACGCAGTGTTGTATTTCTTTAAAGAGGTCGGTAGTTCAATTTATTAAAAAAGAAAACAAAAAGCCCAATTGAAACGCAAACAAGATTTAGTGGTAATTGTTTTAAATTGGTGCACCTGTCGTATGAGTTTTTTTTACAAGACTTAAATTTTTAGAATTAAGAAATTACGATAATGTTTATGCTACTTTTATAGTTTTCAAATATCTGAATATGGGTTTAACGACCTGTTTTGATTTTAGTCAAAGTGAATGCTAGCAGGCTTAAGGTCGAGGTCTGATTATAGTTCAATAATCAACCAGAAAATTGAACAGACAATACATATGAACATGGACAGTAGCTGTGACTGTGTAGACTGCCGTTTTTCAAATATCTCTAAATAGTTGGTTGTCCAAATACTCTAAAGAGAAACTCTTATCAAATACTATCTGTCCTAATTCATCATTGATGAATTAACGTTCCAAAATTGCTGGCGATATTGGTATTGCTATAATATTTTTGTCAGAGTAACTCTTTACATATTTATGACAACTGCAAAGGCAGCTTTAGTAAGCCATATCATCATGATATAATAAAATTCTAAGTTTTTGTACTTTAAAATTTGACAAAAAACGTTTCTAATACAACGTTTACAATACAACATTTACACTAGGACTGCGTTATGCGTTAATAGCCCACATTTGGCTTTTTTTGTATGTGGAATAAAGCTTACTGTTAGCTATTAACGCAATACGCACTCCTAGTGTAAATTCCCTATAAAAGTCGAGTGAATCTGATTGTCGTGAAATACCACCGAAATTTTGTTTGTATATTTGGTTGATATGAGGTTGTAAAGTATATTTTAAACCGCTAGGTGACTAGGGTGTCCCTCTGCAGAAAAATGGTTTTTACTTTTTTTTGACACAAATTTTAGATTGTGTATCTTTTTCTTTTGGCAACAAAAATAACTTATAACCACAGATTTGCACAATCCTACCACTACCCTTTCATTTTTTAATCACTATTTCAGTTTTTTTGGTATTTCAACAACATAAAGAAGGCGTAACGCCATCTGTCATTCAACAACAAATTGTTTCGTTCTGTTTTGTAACACAAACGTCGGTTAAATTACTTGAATATTGTTTCCAAGGCGCTTGTTATTTATATTTATAAACTAAAATCAAAGACTCCTAAGTGAAATAAAGAAACTAAATTTTTTGGTTTGAAAAGTTTATTGAGAACAATTCAAATATGGCTTGTAATGTTTTAAAAATTAGACGGAAGTAAATTAAAAATTAAAGAATATATGTAAATTCTATTCTATTTAAATTATGTTTTTGTTTTAGTTTTTATTTTAGTTTATTATTTAGTCACTTTGTTTTTATATCACCAAAAATTGATTTGATATTAAGTTGTATTTTTGCTTTAAATTAAATTTCTCACACTTTTTGTTTGCACTTTTTTTTATATTATAACACAGTTTTCAGGGGATTTGATTGTAGAGTAGATTTTGGAAGACCTCGTACCATAGTTGAACTACTTCATAAAATTGACTAAATGGCTGGTGTTGGTGCGGTTGCTGCTGCTGCTGAGACGATCAAATGTCTCCTAAGAAACCTGTGCCAAGTGCTTTTATATTCGCTTTCTCTGTAAGTGTGTGTGCGTGTGTGTGTGTGTAAAATTAGGCTTTCTGTTAGTGTGTGTGTGTGCGTGTTTGGTGAGCGTGTATTGCTGACAAAAGTTGAGCAGAGCTGCGGCGAATCCAAGTCGCTTTAGATAATTTCCTGCCAAGTACCAGCCAAAGCAGCAAGTGGCCTGCCGCCTGCCGCTTTGGTTGGCTAAGCGAGTGCCTAACCAATTAGGCCTACAACTCTGAGTTTCACATACCACAGAAACTAACTAGCAGCTTTGTTTGGTTTAATTTTTGGTTTTGTTTTTGAGTTATTGGTTAATTGATAAAGTTTAATTTTTAAATTGGATAATTTATTTTACACACTGAAGGTTTTTGTTTTATATTAATTAATTTTTATTCTTTTTTTAATTATTTTTTTAATTAGGTGGAATATATTTTTTATGGAATTTTTACACAAGTCGAGACGGCGTTTGGTCGGCCTCGGGTCAGAAGAAGACATACGCCAAGTAAAACTTCTGCCAGAGCGCGTGACTAGAAACGTACTGAATTTTGTATTCTAGAATACAAAAGTGAAATGCTTGCTTGGACGTAAAACCCAAAGTCCAAGGCGCTGCTGCAGCGACGTCAACGTTTGCCCACATAAGTATGCAACACTTTCTTGCAAGCAGCTCCTACCTCGCACACAGACACAGACACTGGCGAAGGAGACGACGGAGAGCAGCGCTTTTAAATATATGTATATTCCACATATAATAATATATATTATTTATATATGTATTAGGCGACGTCGCAGCCGGCACAAGCGGCAGCAGCAGATAATTTCCTACACGCAGCCAACAGTAAGTAAGTAAGTAAGTGTGCGCCTGCTCTCACACGAACGCAGAGATGCAGGCATACCTAAACGAAGAAAGCAGCAGCCGAAGTCCAGTTACGAACAACGAGCCCGAACGGCGACCGTACGCGCGCGTAGCTTAAGATGAACTAGAAGAAGCAGGCAGACAGCAGAGGCAGGCAGCAGCAGGCCGAAGCCGAGCAACGACGTGCTGCTGCCTCTGCTTGGCGTAGGTGTAGGGTTAATGTAATGCACTGCACACACACGCACACGGACTCAGAGAGACGATGCCGCAATTAGAAAGCAGCAGGACACGAAGCAGCCGAAGTCTACCACAGGCAGTCTTCGTGTTCAAGTCTAGGGACTCAAAAGGAGGGCTGTTTGGGGGGAGGGCTTGGGGTGGACACATTTAACACACATTTCGCTTACCCGTGTCAGAGTCAGAGCATCACATGAGTAATTTTGCGTATCAAAATTGTGGTTGTTGTTGTTGTTTTCGTATAAAAAATATATATACAAATCATAATCATAATAATCATAAATACGTCTACTATATACGAGTACTTATACAAAATGTGGCCAACAATCTTCCGTTTGTACTTTTGATTTTACGTTTGAATTTCCTTGGTAAATTTTCGTTTTGTTTTTTTTGGTTTTTTTATTGACTAAATAACTAAAATGCTCGTGAAATGCAAATAGTTGACAAAAAACCTAAATGAAAACAGTTTCTTCTGGTCGAGTTGAGAGTGAAACACTTGCAAATTGTTTGAATTTCCGTTTTGATGTGTGTGTGTGTTTGTTTGAGATTTCCAAGCCGGTAAATGTTTCTTATGTTGCCTTTTTGGTTGGTCGAGGAAAGAGAGTTCCGTATACACAAATATCTATATATTTTTGGTTGATTTTCGATTGATGTTTTTTTTTTTTTTGGTTGTTGTTTTTGGTTTTCGTTTTCGTTTTTGGAGTGCACGCAAAATGAATACTTAAAAATAAATGAAAACGTAATTGAAAAATCCGAAAATAAAAATTTGTTTGTACGACGACGTTGATGTGAAGCTTTGTACTAAAAATGCGAAAAATTATTTCGCGGCGAATAGGCCGAGGACCAGCGCTGGCTCTGCATGTGTGCATGTTGTGTGTGTGAGTGAAAAAAAATGTTTGCTCGCCGCAGCCGCGAAAAAATACGCGAGCGCAGGAAGCGCACTAGGAAAAGGGGGGAGCTGATTTTGCAAAAACACACACAGCATGTCCCCTTTGGGGGTTTGCTTTTTTGCAAACAAAATCCTGGGCAGCAACGCAGGCAGCGCTGCCCACACACACACACACACACGCACACGTTTACATACCACCTCCATGCAGGGGAGCATCGACTCTCTTTTTTGAGCTAGAGCTAGTGCGCATTTCAAATACATGGAGGGGCAAGCTTTGACGTTGGCTGCGCTGCAAGTTGGGGCAAACACCTTCCAAAATGGAGTATGAGCTCTGCTCTGCTCTGCTGGTTTGTGTTTATGTGAGAGCCACCCTTTTTGGCGCCTCTCTCTCGCTCTCACTCTTTCTCTCTCTCTTGCTGCTTAAGTCTGGGCCAAGACTCCTTACTAGCCTTTGTCTAAGTATAAGTTGAGATACATTTTAGAGATATTATGGAAAGACTGCTGACAATTTCTAGTTGGCCGTCGGCAGTAAACTGCGGCGAATCTTGATTGGGGAATATTTTGGCATCATTTTTACTTCAAAGGAAGCAACGTTTGTGTGGTTTGGAAGTGTATTGGTGCCCCTTTTGGGATTCTTTTTAATGCACGTGCTTTTTTGACTAGAATACTACCAAAATAAACAAGCTAACAAGTAGTTTTTTTAGGGGTGAAAGAAAAAGGCCAAACCTACCTAAGAAAATTGGTAAAAACTTGAATGTTTGATATAAATGAATTTGGAAAAACACAAAATAAAGCTCATTTTTATCGATCGAAAACTTCATAGAATCGGGTGAGGTTCTATATCTTTCGTTTATAAGTTCTATTAATCTTTCGTTGAATTTCCCGCCTGCTAAGAAAACTTCATGAATGTCGCTCGGGACAGAGGCGAGTGGCGGGCATTAGTGGCAGCGGCCGAGACCGTAAAACGGTTGTGATTATTTTATTACCATCAAATGGCCAAATAAGAAGTAGAAGAAAACTTTATGAAGTTTGCTTTATCGTTGAAGGGCCGATTTCACATCTTTTAAGACAAATAAACTTACAAGTAACAGAGTAAACTTTAAGTTTATCTGATACATAGCAACTATATAGAAGATGTGAAATCGGGCATTCGTCCTGATTTAATCAAGCCTTTCTCAATGTGTGATTATTAAACTTTATTATCTGATGCCTCAACTAACAATACAAAAAGTTTCACAATTTTTGCATCTTATTTACCAAAGTGTTCAAATGTTTAAAAAAAGTGTCGTGTTCTTTTCCTTTCGACAGAAGAAGCTGAAGCAATTCTCCCATAACTTGCTTTTGAATATAGCTTTTTGTTTTCAATTCATTAGTTTTTTCTTCAGTATTTTATCATCGTTAAGTTGTCTTAATTCACATTTGATTTATTAACGAAAAAATTGTAGCTAAGAGAGCAAGAGTGGCAACTGCGTTTCATCCAAAGGAATTTTTCGACACTTTTCTTACGACAAACTATTGAAAAAAAACCATAGAAAATTGAGCAAAATCTTCGTTTTAAGTTGAGTTTCTAATTTCGCGAGTATTTTCTATACCTACACAGAAAAAACAAGATTCATTATTATATTAAACTATTTTCATATCCATTTGACATTTTTCAGCTTCTTTGGATGAAAATCTAAGATCAATTTAACATTAAATGCATATTTTAATAGTCAAAAAGGGATATTCGGCGGTGTTCCAGAAATCTCTAGAGATTTTCATTTCGAACTGCAACTGCTTGCCTTTACATGTGAAGCGTCTCCAAAATGCCAGGCTACTAGATTAGATGACTAAAGTTGAGAGTTTTGAAACTGACTGCTCAGCACCAAGTACATTTCAAACGTACAGTTTTCCTTTCCTATAATCTAGTAGGCGACATTATTCTTGACACTTTACATATAAAGTCCTGACAGTTTAGTTCAAAATCCAATCGTTTATACGAAAATCTCTAGAGGTTTCTGGAACACACCCGATTAGTTAATATTCAGTTCAAACGGATACCAAAATCATCCAATGGATTATCCAAAACTATTCTGTTTTTAATATTTGTAGCATTCAAAGGAACAAAGCTTCTTATTTCCATACTTTAAAAGAAGAACCAAACTTTTGCACTGTCTAAATGGCATTTCTTAGGCTTAGATGGAGAAAAATTGATAAAGATATGATAAATCTGGTAAGTAAGCAAAGTGGAATTGCAAAGTGGAAGGAAATATTTTTATAAACTTAACTGTCTTAAAACAAGAAAATCCTTGAAATCTAAGCCAATCCCAGTACCCAGTTTGTTTAAATTTTCTTTTTGTCCTTATTGTCTTCATAATTATTAAATGAAACTTAAATTTCAAACAAACCCAAGTTATTCCAAAGTATTTCAATATTTTTAAGTTTTCAAACCAGATTCTAATTTAGTCAATTAGAAACTCAGTACAAAACTTTGACTAAGATATGTTCAAACCTCTCAGCAAATCTTTTGCAGAACTTTGCTGTTTAGCAGTTCTACCAAATTCTGCGGAAGTTTTAAAACTATAAAAATGCAATTTAGGAGACATTTTGGTAAAGTCTTGGTCATATATTTTAGATTCCTTGGTCTTATATATAGAATATCTTCAGAGATTTTGTTATAAGTGAACTAAGTAAGGCTACTAGCTGTAATGCAAGCCACAAATTTATTTTAACCTCCAAAAAGTAAGGTTCTAGGTTTGGTTTGAGTCTTGGTTCGTGTTTTCCATGTTCTTTTCCAATTGAAATAGAAAAGCAATTAGTTTGTAGAATATTCTCAATATTATTTCTGAGTATTTAAGCGTATAGTTTCACTTTCAATTTATAAGGCCAATGTAGAGTAATTACTCGTAATTACTTAGTAAATACTTAGTAATATATTTAGTAATTATTACTTAGTAATTACTTCGTAATTTCTTAATAATTACTTGACATTTACTTAGTAATTGCTTAGTAATTACTTACAATTATAATTGTTTGACTCTGCTTCTTCTTAATTTAGACAAAACAAATTGTAAATTGGAGAACCCCGTGAAGGTGTAGCCTTAAACTGTTTACATTGTACAAACTGTATAAAACTGTATAGTGTTTGACTCCGTTGGTGCTGTATAATTGCCACTGAAGGCTCTAATTATACCTTCCAGAAGATTCAGAGACTCTTTAGCACAATACCGACAAAAATATACACAACATCTGTGGGTAATGTGTCAGATCTAAGAATGTCTATAATTTGATTTGAACTGAACTAAAACGTTAGGTTACGAACAGGTTCAGATATTTTTGGCACACTAGCTTCGGTTCAAGGTTCGGTTTACAGTAAGAATTAGTGTTCATTCCGGCTTCAAAACGGTTTGAACTATTTATAAAATCGATTAAGATTGCCTAATTTTCGTCTTAGGATCTAATAGCCGAGCTTATAAGTGTTACTTTAAATAAATATCAAATAGCATTAAATCAAAATGCACAGAGAAAAAAAAGGAATATGCAAAAATATCTATTGGATGATTGCCCGTATCCATTTGGTCTGGATATGTCTTTAATACCCTTTTATCATCCAATGGAACTAAAAAACCAACCAAAGGATATGAAAAATGATCATCCCTAGCATGGTTTTTCAGCTCCGTTGGATGATAAAAGGATAATAAAGAAATATCCCGTCCAAATGGATAGACCTTTTTTTTTTAAACGTTTATACAAAAATGTATCAAGAATTTTAGTGTTTGCATAGTTTCTATTGCTCTTGGAATTTCTTAGAACTTAAGCAAATTTAAGTTGAGGAATGTTTCTGAAATGTTCATAAATATTTGCTTTTAATCCCATGAATTCAAAAAATTTTATTTTTTATTCAAAGTGTTCAGCGTTCTTCAGTTTGCTAAAACCAAATGTTCTCTGTCTGCATAGACAAATCAAAATCTACATGAAGAGCAAAATAGTGCTGCCAAATATAAAAAGAAATTTGAAAAAATGTGGGGAGCACTTAATGAACTTTAAAAGATCCAAATAAATACCCAAATAAACAAATGTTATAAATTAAAATTAAATTAAATTATTAAAAATACACAATTAATTTAAGTGCTTATACACTCAGAGAAAATTTAGAGAGCTTTTTTGAAAATAAAAACTCGGAATCCAAGATTAAATAAAAAAAAATATATAACAATAAGTTAAGTCAGGATGTAGAATCTATAAATATATAATAAATATATAAGAAGCATACAGAATAAACTTAGAATCTAGTACAGTTGAAGATTTTTCGATTGTAGGTATGTTTTAATAATTACAGGCGGCCTATACATCGGGTCGTAGGATCTAAAGCCTGTTAGCCTGTCAAAAACCATAGGTAATCCACAGAGAACTAAACTGTTCTACTTTTATTCTTATAGTTTTGTACTTTCTCTTTAGTATTATGCTGGAAATTTTTAAATGTGTTTTCACTTGCTATCTAAGTATACCCAGTAGCTTGAAATGGGCTAAGTATTAAGTGGTGAAATAAAATAAAATGTAGTAAAAAAATTAAAATAATGTAAAATGGTGACATAAAATCCGAAACTGTGCGCTTCTAATTCTCGCACAAGAGAAAACCTACACTTAACGCCAATCCAAAAGCTCATTAATTACTACAAGCTCACCACAGCACCGTAAATTTATTCAAGAATAACTTCTTAGATTTCAGGCGAATCGAACCCCGCCTCTTACTCGGGACAGCATTAGAGGGGGTCCCCTAAGGATTATAATACTTGAGAAAATTTAGAATTTCTTGTCCCTTTCTTGATCCAAGAGTTTTGAACGCAATAATTTCAAACTTTGCTAGATTCAAGTACTTCATTACATATGTATGCAGGGTGACCAGAAACTTTCCGTCAGAACTTTAATACATGGTAGCTGTTATCAATAGAAATATTTTTTTCTTTTACAGCATGGGTCTAAGTGGCTTCGTTTTCAATTTATTACGTCTCAAAATAAAATGCAACTTGATGCAGTTTTTATATTCCAAACAAAAATTTCGGGGAAATAGTTTTTAAAATATTAATTTTAGGGAATTTATTTGACATTTTACCAAATTGAGGAAAGGTTGTAGTCCCTGTAGTTCAGCTGCACCGGTGCGGCACTCGCCACCAGACCAACCACCAGTCATGTATTTGTATGGGAATGCCCGGAAAACGTACCGATTGGTACAACCCTACATTACCATTCGTTAGTGTGGTGATGGGTGCGTACCATAGCTCTGATGCATTACCTATCGTTAACGACGCTAATGACGCTCAGTGATGCATCAGGTCGTTAGGCCTGGTAGTGCCTTGACACCGGCTGAACTACAGGGGTGTGATATTGAGAGTAATAATTGTGTTGCTATGAAATATTCTAAAGTCGAGTACCCGGTCTTCGTGTTTATTTTTACGGCAAAGCAAACGGCAACGCAATGAGTGCTTAACGAATGTATGCGGAAGCCTATCCACAGAGGCGGCTTCCTCATCATAACATGTTTTCCGGTACTTTTCAAAACTTCGTGCATCGAATATTTGCATTTTCTTCAAGACGTCAATCGAAAGCGTCGTAAAAGAAAAAAATATTTTCAATCCACGACAGCTATCAGGTATAAAAGTTCTGTCGAAAAGTTTCTGGACACCCTGTATATCAATTAAGATGGAGACATCCACGTTGATGTTTTCTTAGTATTCATGATATTCAATAAAAGTTATTAGATCTTATAAACGAAAGTTATGGAGTCTTACCAGATTCTCTTGCCTACTAAAGAAAACTTCATACAGTTTTCTTCATCGTGTAAGACTCGACTAAGGTTTTATACTGAGATGAGATAGGAATTCAGATTTTCACAATACTTCATTTAGATAAGACTAA
Organism: Lordiphosa collinella; assembly: GCA_018904265.1. NCBI lineage: Eukaryota > Metazoa > Arthropoda > Insecta > Diptera > Drosophilidae > Lordiphosa > Lordiphosa collinella. The sequence continues at coordinate 17,828 of JAEIFV010001387.1, forward strand.
TGTTCCAAAGCATCTCAGGTTTCAAAACTGTTCAAATGTGGCTCTATTCATTTGAAGTATTGTGCCGAACTAAATTTTTATCTTATCTGAGTATAGACCCTAAGAAAGAACCTATTTTTTTCAACTTTTTCGAACACAAATAAGCCTTTTGAATGTGTTTGGAGAAGATAATGAAAAATAGTTTATTTTGATTTTTTTTTTGGTGCTTGATTTTATGTTAAGGCTTGATCTGTAAGATCTGTAAGGTACGACATAAAAATATATTTTCCCGCGTTCTGGAAACCAGCATTTTATAAGAATTTAGTCAAGCTTTTCAAAAATGTTTGAATTTAATAAGAAATTTAAATTTCTAATTCGAATTTTTGCTACAGTTGCAAAATGGAGTACAAAACTCACACTGAGGTCGGAAGGCTACTGAAAATGCATTTTAATTGAATAATAATGAAATTTTTTTTTGGTGTTTTGATAGAGTTGTAAAACCAACAAAAAGAGCTTTTAGAGGAAGCTAAAAATTGGAATTCGATTGAAATTTGTCAAGCAACAACAACCACCAGAAAGAGATGAAGACAAAACCCAGTTGCAATATGTGTGTGTGTGTCTATGTCTCAGTGCATTACAAAAACTATCAGGCTGCAAGGGCCAGGGCTTTCAGTAAGTGAAAATGGACTTCAGCGGTTGCTTTATAATTTTGGTTTTTTTCGTTGATTTTATTTTGAGATTTCTACTGATGATGATACTCATGATTGTGTAAAATATGCATAAATTGAGAAACATTTCAAAAGTAAGCCCAAAAAGAAAACACCTACAGGACAATTTACTGATGTTATTTATCCATGGCCAGGTTTAGATTCTCTCTCGTGTCCACAGCCAAGACTGGCAGTCTTTGGAGGCAGTTGTTCAAGGCATTTGCTACGCAGTGCTTGGGCAATTGAAGCATTTTTGTCTGCGTCGCCGTCGCCATTAACGAAATGCAAGGCGAACGATCCCAACCGAACGATCCTCTAAAAGTTGTATCTCGAGAAGGCACAAAACGTTTGCGCCCAGTTTTGTGTGTTTTTTGGTTAAAGTAAATTGTTAAGTTTTTTGTTTAGCCATTTTTTTTTTGGTGATTATTATTCCTGGTTTTTGAGGTCAAGAGGATGTTAGCAGACGACGACGCAGACTGAAAGCAGGCGACGCTGTTGAGCACAGAAGTGAATTATTTCTTCGTTTTGTTTGATTTGTGTTGTTGTTTTTTTTTATGTATTTGCAATTAAATATTTAGGAATCAATTTTGCTGGTCGACGAAAAAAATGATTTCATTTGAAAACACACGCGCACAGGGAGCGACACTCGCCTTCCGATTTGATATATATATATATATGTATAGATGTAGGTGGATTAGGTATATATTTTATTTCATTTATTGTATATAGAAATAGTATTTGATGGCACTCGAAACTCAATGCGTCGCACAGCGTGCCAGAGGCGGGTGGCGTAGGCGGAGGCGTCGACTTTGGGGGCGGGAAACGCGCGCGCACTTTGCACCCATTTATATATTAGTTATATCTATATACAATATATATATATATATATTATATATATAATAATACGGGTTTTTCTACATGTGCTTGTGTGTGATTTTGTTTTTTTTTTTTTGTTGTTTTTAGAAAATAAGCAAGTCCGAAAATGAACCGAACCGTCGACGACTTGGACCAGCTCTGTCCGGCCTGTGCGTACCGTTGCTCGGGCTCAACCTCAGCTCGAAACACAGCCTCAGCGCACAGCGTAGTGCGTAGTCTTCCTTTTTGCTCGGCGCGGTGCGTCGAGCCGAGAATATAAAAAAGCAATGTTGTACTCAAAAGACGTCCAAAAGCCGTATGCCAACTACCGTACGGCCGATGCCGATAGATGCGTTCGTTCGGCGTTCCATCATCGCGACACGACGCGTAGCCGTCCCCCAACCCTGCTCCCCCATGGAACCGCCAACCGCCAAAAAACAACAAAAAAGTAGCTACAGACGCGCAAAATGCAGCGCTCTGCGCCCCCCATGTATGTAAAAGTGTGCTGGGTTTAAGTTTTTTTCCTTGCGAAAATTTCGCGCGCGAAACACTCACACAGAGACAGAGACAGAGCACACTCTATGTACTGCCTAGTGCTGCCGAGTGTGGGGGGTTTGGCGAAGAAGAAATAGAAAAAACTTGGCACCGACTCTACGCAATGTCTACGCGACCACACTTCCGCACCCACCCATTAGCAGCCGACCAACCACGCACAAGAAGTGCAGCTGCAGCTTCCACCCAGACAATCCCCATCCTTCTGCCCCACTCCTGCTCCCCCTCAACGCCATCATCATCATCATCATCATCATCGTCATTGCAACGCACAAATCACGCAGTGGGGCTGCCTTCTTCTGGCAGTTGCTTGCTGCACGTGCTGGGCCTCCATGAACAGCTGCTGCTCAGCTCTCCCCTTCCCACCGCTCCATCATGTAATAGCTACGAGGCCTGGTCAAGTAAATAAAATGCCCGAGCATTGCCTGGGTGGGGGAGGGGGGCTTGGCGCTCAACTTCTAAAATAAAAGCCGAAAAGAGACAACACAACCAAAAAAAAGAGGAGCAGCAGCAGCAACCGACTACTTCTCTCTGCCAAGTGCATTGCCTTGCAGCGTTGCATCCTTTCGGGCTGCACTCGCAGCAGGACTTGCGCACTCTCTTCATCTCTCTCTCTGTTTGGTGTAGCAGCTGCACACGAAGTTTGCCCATCTAAACTATGGCAAGTGAACGCCGACAGCGACGCTGGCTTTGCTGCCATTTACTAGACCCCCCCACACTATCCTTGGTTCCCCATTCCCCCCCTCCTCCTGGTAGCTTCCGCATACTCCAGCTATCTTCTAGTTGGCAATTGCATTGCCTGCATTGCATTTCTCCTGTTGGGGAAAAGCCAAAGCCGCCAATGCATTGCGCATGTCCTTGTTTACATTATATGCAAGGCTCCAAATTGCACTTGTGTGTGTGGGTGGAGTATCTATGTGTGTGTGTGTGTGTTTGTGTGTGAGAAAAGCAAAAAGTCTACAACTACAACTAAGCGTGCTGCTTCTAATGCAACTCAACTCCGCCACAAACCTAGAGAAGATCATACCTGCCAAAGGTGTTTAATGATCTTCAATGATCTTGAGTTAGTCAAGGTTCAAGTGATCAGAATGTGGTGTTAAAATAAAGCCAAAACCTTAAGAAAGAACAGAACCCTATCATTTTTCCTTTGAACAATGCTTAAATATTTTCTTAAATTCTTTTTTAAGAGAGGAAAAAACAAAGAACTTTGTACAGAACCATATCAATTGTACGATAGGTACGAAAATACTTGATTCAATTACGAAATTCTTATATCAAGAACGATTCTTTTTAGTCCCAAATTACTTGAAATAAGACTGTTTCGTCAGGAACCGTTAGAACCGGAACCGTTAGTATCGGTACGGTTTCGGTTTTTTGTTAACCTTTGTAGAGCGCATCGTAATTTTGGTCAAATGTTTGAAACGCAAAGAGAGAAACATAAGACGTCCTTTACACGATGTTAAATTTTCTTGTCACTTTTCTAAGAAGGCGTAAAAGGAATGGCATCTTCAACATTTCTTCAATGTAGCGGACGCACATAACGACATTCTTCCGAAGGATTTTACGATGTTAAGCAACTTGTATAGCTCTATTTTCATTTTCCGAGAGAGGGCTCTGCTCTTGAACTTCCTACTGAGCCCTTAGTAACATCGGTGTGCAAGTGTAAATTCTTCTTCGGATTCCAGATGATTTTGTCGCTGTCCATCATTGAGGTAGACAAAATCCATAGAAACCTTAAAGTTTTAGTCTCCCATTGCCAAAGATTGTCCAAGACGCGTAAACTCTCTGCACGTTGATACTAGGAACTTCTTCTTATGCTCATTTACCGCTAAGTCCATGAGTTTTGACTGCTGTGACAGCACATCTCGTATACAACTTTTGCCACTAACAAGTAGCAGGAACTGTTCTATTAGAAGCGACGTTTGCATGGGTTGTTGTTGTTGATTCAACTTCGTAAAAACGCTCGGCGCTCTCTGCTCCATGCTGCATGCGTGTCATTAGAAGGGACGTTTGCATGTTATGCAGATTAATTGCCTTCTATCATACTGAAAAAGTTGGTTCGAATTCCTCGAAGTCCACTGCGCAAGCAAAAAACCATGTCTGGTGAGATGAACAAGAATATCAGCAAGGACAACATGACGCGGTTCATAAAACGTGACTTGGGACTCAGTGCATACAAGAGAAACACCGGTCACTTGCTCACAGCAGCACTGATACAAAAACGCATGACAAAATCGAAAGCACGACGAATTCTTTTTACTGACGAGAAAATTTTTACTGTACAGGAATCGTTGAGCAAACAGAAATCGTTCTGTATGCTGTGTCATCAAAATAAGCGTGCGAATTCATTCCGATAGGTCTCCATCCAGCTTATGTGATGGTTTGGTGGGGATTCGCCTATAATGGGGTCACCAAGCTCCATTTTTGTGAAAAAGGAGTCAAAAACTCGGCGAAAGTTTATCAATCTGATGTCTTGCAAAAGGTTGTGAAACCTCTCAACACGACATTATTTGTATACGGAGACCGTTCAACAAAACTCTTCTCCCGTTCACAAGGCAAAATCGTCTTAAAAACCATTTACCGAACTTCTTTGCTACGGATGATTGGCCACCTGGTAGCCCAGACCTTAATCCATTGGATTACAAACTGTGGTCCGTTCTCGAGGTTATGGCTTGCTCTACACGACACCCAAATATTGAGCCTTTGAAGCGCGCCCTTGTCCTTGGGCAGTGGATAATTTTCCATTACATGAGTTGCACAGAGAGAAAAAACGTGTTTAGAAAATAAGATAATAAGATTTTTTCATCTCAAAATATGAACATGAAATGAGCACAATTCAGCTCAACTCAACCACCGCACCGAAAAGTATAAGTAGCCATTTAAACGTGTGACTTCAGCACTGGGCAATAGCCTAACCGTCTAAGAATGCCTCCGTCGTTGCGAGCGGCAAAGGTCTTGGGTTCAAGTCCAAGTAAGTCCGACCAATTTTTATTTCTTTAACCAAGGCAGGTGGGATCAACACTGGTCCACTGTGCAGGTCCACCGTCCAGAGGTCCAGGACCTCAAATGTGCTCATTTTGAGTCTAATGCTCTTGGTTTTTCCATTTTGTGTGCGCACTGCGATCGATGAGTGGCCAAAGAGACTTCGGCGTTGCAGGAAGGCAAAAGGCGGCCATTTCGAAGAAGTTGTTCTACGATTTGTAACTAACAATAAATAGAATAAAAAGAAGAGAAAAGAAAAAAAATACCTTGGCATTTATAACAGAGCAAAAAAACCATTTAAAATGTGTACACTAAATCTTGGCCAATTATGTCTACACAGAGGGAAAAAACCGTGAACATTGGACTCAAAATGAGCACATTCGGTCACAAAAACTAATCATGACCGGATTTTCTCACTTTAAGAACAATTTCTCACTTCAAGAACATTTTTTTGAGAACGCAAAATCTAAATGTGATTTGATATGTTCCGTTTTTGAGAACATTTTAAAAAAAAAAAAAATAAGGTCCACCGTACACAGTTCCGTCCAGTGTCCAGATCCAGGTCCCACTCACTGTCCAAGTCCACTGTCCAGATCCACCGCGTCCATTCCGGCCCAGGTTCAGGTCCGCAGAGACATCGCTTGTACAATACCCCACCCGCCTTGGTTATTTATTATTTATTAAATAAATAAAAGTTTTTGTCGGACCTCACTGGGAGTAGAGCCCAAGACCATTAGTGCGCGCAACAACGGCGGCCGTCGCGACGCGTCGTAGACGGTTAGGCTATTGCCATGCGTCTGAAGACGCACGTCTGAATGCCTACATATACTTTTCGGTGGGGTGGTTGAGGTGAGCTGAATTGTGCTCATTTCAAGAACATTCGGAACATTTGTGCTCAAATATTTGAGACAACATTCTGTTCACATTTTGAGATGAAGAAATCTTATTTTCTGACCACGTTTTTCCTCTGTGCAGTGTAAAAATGTGAATGTCATCATCTGTACCGTCCGTTTAAAGCCAAGGAGACTTCACTCACATGATTTCTTTTCGTAGAGTCTAGTAATCATACTTTATATTGTTAATTTACATAATATATCCACACTTAGTTAAGCCCAATTTACACGACCTGATCTCTCAGCTGAGTTTTGTATCTGAGTATCAGTCAGCCGTATAAACGGCGTCTGAGCCTTCTCAGCTGAGCGATCAGGTGTAATAGAACCAGCTCAAACTGTACTGACCGCACAGCAGAGCGTTCAATGAACCATTGGTTTTGTAACTGACACAACTAAGCTTCTCTGGCATGTGTAACTTAATGCTGAACTGAGTTGCTCAGCTGAGTTTTTTGACATTTAGATCGTGTAAATTGAGCTTTAGAGGTGCAATCGACTGTACTAAAATCTCCGGAGATTTCCAATAATCCTGGTGCTATCGTGGAATTACTTAAGTTGGTGAACTGAACCAAGTTTTTCGAGAAAGTGGTCCGGTTCGGGTACAGGTTTGAGTGGTCAAAAATAATTGGCTCCTTGTTTATGGTCCGGCTCACGAACCAGTTGCAGCCTTGGTAAATAGTTGTATTTTTTTTTTCTAATGGCTCCATTGTATGTAGAAAAGCTACATGCAGCATGCAGAAATAAAAGAAATAAAGGCGGCATGTAGAAAACCTACATAGTCGTAGTAGGTGGAAAATAACTGTTTTTCACCCTTTCCATGTAGTTAAATTTCGTGAATACAGCATAGTTTATATTCACGATGTTTGACTTTTATTTACTCAGTAATCATGCGCGGATCGTGGATGCTGACTGCCGAAACTTTGTGTTTGCTCATGTTCAACTGGCGACATGTCGTGACGCACCGTGACACGTTCAAATTCACGTCAAGGGTGCACCTCTGGTACCGAAAATAAAAAAGAGAGAGAGTATATTAAAGGCCCCCTGCCTGATTTTCATATTCCCCTTATTCAAGGAGAAGAAATGTTTAATAGCCTTCCTTATGTTAATTAATAGGACATAAACATCAACGTTAATTTATTATTGTAACATTATGTTAGCAAACGGCGTATGCGGACCCCAAATGATTGACATAAGCTGAGTTCCTCTAGCAAAAGACAAAAGGTATGCTTACTCCAAATGCCAAACTCAATTATATACGAGAATATTTATAGCTCCGCTATTTATACCCGTTACTCGTGGAGTAAAAAGGGTATACTGAAGTCGTGCAAATGTATGTATCAGGCAGAAGGAAGCAGCTCCGACCCCATAAAGTATATATATTCTTGATCAGCATCAACAGCCGAGTCGATATAGACATGTCCGTCTGTCTGTATGAACACCTAGATCTCAGAGACTAGAAGAGCTAGAGCCACCAAATTTTGTTTGTAGACTCGTATTGTTCCTACGCAGACTCCTACAATTTTAAAGATATCAAGCTCACATTTTGCAGTAATATATGTGCCCAATATCTACAATCTCTGAAAGTTTCATAAAGATCGGATAAAAAATGACAGAGTTATAAAAGTTATAAAAATTATTGCATACTTTTTGGCGCCGCATTCGCTATTTGCTTTCACCATTTTGAAATTTTCTCATTAATTTTAATGCTCTGTTAACATAAGGGAAGGCTATACAACATTAATTAATGAAAATTTCGGTCCAGAAAAACTTGCGTTTCCGTGCGAACAGGTTTGAAAAATGCGGTTTCGAAAAAACCCTTTTGAAGTATGCAGTTGACAAGCAATTTGGGTAACTTTTGGCTAAACTTCGACTTTTTGGGTCAAAAAAGTCAAAGAAGTACTAACACACGGCACCGCGTTAATGTTTGAAGCTGAATAAAAATATTTTCATTTACTATAAAACAACAAATTCTCCTGTTTGTATGGAATTAGCAAGCAAACGTTTTTGGTCTTTGCTTCAAAGGAGACGGGCGTTTGCCTGCACACTGATTGCAATACAAGACCTAAGGAGGTCCCCACACACATACGCATACAAAGGCTAACGTCTGTTTTAAGCTGTATTTCTTGGTGTTTTTGTGCGCATGCTGCTTGGGAATTCTTAAACAGTTTTGCCGTCGCGGGCATGGAGAGATTGCTCTTTTGATTGACATTTCAGGCAGAAGATTGCTGATGAATGAGGATTTGGTCCCTCATGAAACAGCTATCCGATCTGTGTTGTGTGTCTCTGTTAAAAAAAAATGCGAATAGCATAAAGTGACCTCGAGCCAGCTAAAAACTGCAAGTTAACTTTTCAGAAAATATTTTTTTAATATCTAAGCTAAGGAAATATGGATAAAAAATCGACAAAAAAAAAACAACTTTCTAAACCAGAAGACCCCCTTAACCGAGCATGAATTTTTGATAATAAGCGTTGTTCGTTTGTAAGTCGAATCATGGATAAACTATAGACCAAACTGAACGTGTTTGACTGTAAAATGTGACTTTGATTGACACCACCTAATTGTGTAAATTCACTGACCCAGCTTTGTCAAAATCCATTTACACGAACTGATTGCTCAGCTGAGTTTTCGCCTGAGTGGCTGTCAGCTCGTGTAAACAGTCTTGTGAGTAGGCACCTGATTTACTCAGGTGAATGATCAGGCGATATTGAACCGGTTCTAATTGACCTGTCTACTCAGTTGAGCGCCATAGGGTTGCCTGATTGAAGTGTGCGAGCGTTGCCACTTCCTAGCTTTCGATATACAAATGTTATCGATTTTTGGCTATCAGTTATGGTTTTTTATTTATGTCAAATCACGGCTTATTGAAATAAAACATTAAAATTGATGTTACTCGCCTTATTGACTTGTACGAGGCTGAGCCTGCGCTGTATGTCTCCTTCAATCCCACCTTGTAGGTGCAGCAAATTGTAGGGATTGCCACTTTGAAAAGTTTGCTGCACAACTTGAGAGCAAATCACTTGTGCTTATAAAAACCAAAATAGGGTATCTAAGCGGAAAATTTACAAATAAAATAGATAATTTTCATGAACCAATGGTTCTGTAACCGACTCAACTGAGCTACTCAAGCATGTGTAAACGCTGAACTGAGTTGCTCACCTGAGTTTGCTCAGCAGACGAAAACTCAGCTGAGCGATCAGGTCGTGTAAATGGAGCATCAGAAGACTGGTTTTCTAAAATACTGTGGAGGGCTTAGCCCAGTGAATATGCCCCTCTTGCCTGTAAGCCTTAGAAATTGCATTTTAGTTTGCTTTAGATTAAAAAAGATTTTTCAGTGCTTCATCCAGCAGTTGGCACACCTTATGGTTAGAATGATCGAGCTTAGAATCTCAGACTGGAATCGGAAGAGCTCGAATCTCTTATTGACCAACTACCATTCGAATGTTTTGACAGCTCGAATTCTTTAGCTCGAACGTTCAGAATTCGAAAACTGACAGTTCCAAGACATTTTGAACAAGTGCAACTATCAGCTTGAGTTGAACACCCAAACATGAGGGGCACAATTGTTAGCATGCAAGAAGACCCATGCATTGATAATCTGTGCATTTCGTGCAGGGGTCAACTCATCAAAAATGTATAAAAAGAACGAGTTTCAAAATAAATATTCATTCATTACAGCAGCTCCGAGTTGAGCTGAGGTGGATCATTCGCAAGAGAATTGCGTTTTATTGATCAGTGACCATTTGTAAACGATAAGTAGAATAATAGAGATCAAAGATTGTACTTACCCTTAAATTAAAATTCTTCGAAAAAATATCACATCACAACAATTTTTGATATTCCGTTTAATTTCCTTAATTTTGGTTTTTGCTTTTTCTTGTCTCAGTTCGCTTAATAAGGTAATTTTAAGTTCTTTTTTGAGGGTGTTTTTTTTTTTGATTTGTTAGTAAATAATTATAAGAAAATTTTGTTTTGTATAATTTTGCTCATTTTTTTGGTGTTTTTTTTTGCGTGTATTTTCAAAAATTTGTCAGGTAATTTCGTAGGTTTTTTTTCAAAATTTTTTTTGATTTTTTACTTTTTTTTCTCTCTCTACCAAAATGCACAATTTTAGGTGTTAAATCAACTAAGGATCTACGTCTGAATTTGTAGAAAACGAGATTTTGTTTTGTCGACCGAACTAGTGACCGAAACTTGGAGGACGAGACGAAATCAAATTCAGACGCTTTAATTTTGCTTCAAATCGGAATCGGTGCGGAACGGAAACTGGAAGTTACTTCGTTACTTGCTGATGGCTGCCTGCTTAGTGTTATTTTTTTTTTTGACTCTCTTGACTTTGACTCTTGCTTTGGTGTGTGTGTGTGTTTGAGACGAACGAAATGTTGCTTTAGGTTGGCGCTGATTATTATCGATAAGTTGGTAAAAATGTTACTTTGTCTATTTGGTTATTTGTTGTTGGCTGGCTGGTTGTTGTTTTTTGGGTTTTATATGGGAAACGAAGAAAAAACTGGCTTTACATGTTAGTGCCGGCGTTTACATTGTCTTTGGACTACGGCGGACGGGGTGGGGCGGGTCGAAGGACATTCAAGATGGCATGGCGGAGCTGAGCAGCTGTCGTGGCTGCTGCTGCTGCTGCTGCCCCAACAATGTGGCACTGAAGACAAGCCAAGGCGACGGCGGCTTCATTGCGGGGCACATATGGGAAAACCGAAACTCGAAGAAAACCGAAAGCACTGGGGGGGCGATTTTTTGTTGCTGCTGCTGCTGCTGCCACTTGCAGTTCAAGTCACTCACACTCAAACACTTTCACTTTCACTTCTTTGCACTCTCTTTTCTTGGTCTGGGTCTGAGTCTGGGTCTGGTTTTTGGTCTGGTCTGGGTGTCTCTGTGAGTTGTGATTTATGCGAAGACTGCGAGAACTGCCGACCTGCCTGCCGACTGCCTGCCTGGCACTGCCTACTAATTTGCCTGCGTGGCCTGCCTTTTGCGCCCAGGACAAGGAACCCGAGGAGCAGAAAAAACGCCGCAACTTGTTTCGCGTTTAGCAGTTTTCTGTTGCAATGTTGTGCAAAAATTTTTGTTAACGATGACGAGGGCCCCAGAGTCAGCGACGGCGGTCTCTGCTGAAGCTCTGATGCTGATGTCGATGGCGACGCTGCAGCTTGCGTTGATTATGAACCGGGGGGAGGATCGGGAGTAGGATGATGAAAGTGGGCGCCGCTGGACGGGCGCGAAAGCGAAAAAAATTCAATGGCCAGCAGCAGCGACAGCGGCAGCAGCAACGCCAACCGAATTGTCCTCGTCGTTTTTGGTTTTGACTGTGGCAACAGCAACGTTTTTGCTAATGTACATACAAGTGCACACACACACACACACACACACACGTGCACAATGGGCGCACATATGCAATGCTGAACAAATCCACAAAAACACACAGACAGCAAAAACGCGCGCTCTGTCGCGAAAAATCAAAACAAAGCGCGACGACAGCGACAATGCACATACCACACACTCACACACACACACACACACACATACAGGCACATGCTCTGGACAGGAAATGGGCAAAACGCATTTTGCTGCGCCTAAAAGTCAAACAACACCAAAAAGTATGCAACACTAAACTCCCTCAGCCCCAGAGCACAGCGTTGCAGTTGCAGAAAAAATCCCCTTATCGAGCCTAAAACCTACCTCAGTCCCCCCCCCTGCCAGTTGAGCTTGACCATTCCACTCAGACACACACACACACACACACAGCAGTTGGTCTGTTAGCTGTTGCTCCTAGCTGTGCATTGTTGCTGTGGTGGCAGGACGCCTCTTCGCGCGCTCCTCCCCCACCGGAGTGGCATGTTTTGTTTTGATTTCGTATGCCACACACCCACTTACACCCACACACACACACACAAGGCAGCATAGAAAATGCAATTTTTTCGTTTTCATTTGTGCAAAAACAAAAACCTAAAACTTTTTCAGTTTGCCCCTGCGCGTATGCAACACTTTTTTATTTGATATATATGGAGGAGATATATGTATATGCATATATATAGCGCCTCCCAGAGAGGGCAAGGGTAAGAATTGGTGCAGCGGCAACTACATAGCCTTGTATGTACATAAAACTAGGCAGCGGCGAATGCATTTATTCCTACGCATTTCGCGCCACCGCTTAGGCCTACTCTTTTGGTACATGACCCAAACCCTCGTTCTCTCTCCCCCACGCCCTCTTATGGCCTTATCGATGGCATTGGTTATTGACTTTGCTTTTTGCATTTGCATTTGCTTTTGGGCGCCAGCCAGGAATTGGGTGCACACGGTGTTTAATACTTATATACATAAAGCAATTGCCCAGATAGCTTATGGATTAATAAGTTGTTATGGACACATGCCAAAGGTCCATCACAGTTGTGGGGACTGACTGACTGACTGCCACCTGCTGCGGTCAGTCAGCGTTCCCCCCATCGGTCAGCCGTTAGTTCATTATTAATTAATGAGCTCACCAGTTGGGAAATGGCGCTGAAAAGCGCTAGAGAATTTTGCTTTATAGCTGATTTTGTTTGTTCAAGTTTAAAATAAAACCAAGAGATGATGCATCGACAAAGGGTGCCAGACCATAAACCATTTCCAGTTGGACCAATCAGTTGGTATTGCAATGATCCAATACAAACAATTCATTGCTAAATCGATTGAATTAATTTGAAGTTAACTTTAGAAAAATTGTTAAAAAAAGGCTTTCACATATTAAAAAGAAGTAGTAATAGTAGTAAGTCTTCTTTGGAAGGCAGGAGCTCTCCAGTGGTTATGGGGGCGTATGTAGTGAGGAAAAGTTGCTGACCGGTTTAACATGGTAAACCCAGCGCGATCCCGGCTTACTGCGTCTCAAGCCGACTCACACCTCCACGTGGTAACCCCTGGTAACAGAGCGATGCATCCGCAAAGCTGCTGGCTAACGTGAGCGGCGATCCTACCCTGGGAAAAAATGGGGGCGGACCTCCGCCTCTATCCCACCCCAACCACAACAAACCAGTTTCTCGTCTATTACATCCGCCAATGAAAACTAATACAATGCCTCGGATACGGACCCACCCCGACGAGGACCACGATTTGAGGATATGCACCTGGAATGTTCGTACCCTCAATAGAGAGCGTGCGGATTCCAAGCTGGTGAATGTCCTCGAGGAATATACAACGGATGTTACCGCACTTCAGGAAATGCGACGGACTGGAAAGGGGTGTAAGAAGATATCTGAAACCAACGCCCCAAGGGAGATCTACTACAGTGAATATGATTCGAAGCACGAGTTTGATTGCGGCTTTGCAGTTAACAAAAGAATGTGCCGCTCTGTCATCAGCTTTACACCAGTTGACAAGCGACTTGCCGCACTCACACTTAAGGCAAAATATTTTAATATTAGTCTTATCTGTGCGCACGCCCCGATTGAAGAAAAGAACGAATCAGAAAAAGCGCCTAGAAGACCTATATGAGCACTGCCCCGATCACGACATCAAGATCGTGCTAGGCGACTTTAACGCACAAATCGGGAGAGAAGAAGTTTTTCGCCCGACTATCGGCCGACTTAGCCTGCACGAAAAAACCTCCGAAAATGGAGAGAGGCTAATAGGTTTCGCTTCGGGCCTGAGCATGGTCATTAGTAGCACCAGACTTGAACAACCCTGATCGTCAATCAACACGAAAGCAGATTGATCACGTTGTGATAGACGGACGGCACTCATCGAGTGTTCTAGACGTACGTGCGCTCCGTGGAGCCAATATTGACTAGACACACGGATCAGTGCGGCACATGCCGCACGCTCTAGTACACGTCGAAAGCTGAACGTCGAGAAGCTGCAATCACAACGGACCTCTGAAGCATATACATTAAAACTCACCCATTTGATCAAGGAAATCTCACCTTTCTCTTCAGTTATAAGTGAACAGTGGAAACATATTTCACACTCCATGAGTACGGCTGCCAAGGAGATTCTTGGATATGCCGAGCACTCCCAAAAACAGTCATGGTACAATGATAAGGTACGATGCGTAAAAAGACGCTGCCTACAGGAGAAGTCTGCAGTCGAGAGCAACGCGAGCTGTCAAGGAGCGATACCGAAAGAAAAGGCGTGAGGAGTAGCGCCTTTTCAGAAGGAAAAAGAATAAGTAGGAAAGGCGTATGCGTGAGGAAGTCGAAAGCCTGTTCGGCATGAGTGAGACTCGAAAATTCTACCAAAAAGTTCGGCGAAGTGGCACTAGACGCCTCTGGAGAAGTAGTGGAACCACCAATCGATGATATAGAAATAGACCCACCGGACCATAATAAAGTCTGGTGTTCTCTGTCCAATATTTTAAAAAGGAGACCCTTATCAGTGTGGCTTTAGACCACTTACTTAGAGTAAGTCTGAATTTGTGTAAGTCTGATTATGGGAGGGTTGATTGTGATGATTTAAAATATGTGTAAAATAAGTGTATTGGTTCTGTCTAGTGTGTGGGGTGTGGCTAGGGTATTTGTCTGTTTGGAAGTTCTCTAGTGAAAATCTTCTTCAGGCGTCGTCTTACTCTGCTTCCGGGTTTTCTTCATCTACGCAACAGTCTTCTGGCAAGAGTGTTGGGGTGACTTCTCAACCTCTCCACGTATTTGCCTGCCTGTGAATTTATGACGTCTCCAATCTTCGGCACGTTGAGATCGCTCTCCAAATGTCTTGTGCACATATACCAAGGCGCTCCCGATAGTTTGCGCAGACACCTGGACTGGAGGACACGAATCTTTGTCAGATGAGATTTTGCAGCTATTCCATACACTTGGATTCCATATCTCCCAGCTGGTGCTATAATTGCCTTGTAAATATGCACTTTGTTACGGAGTGAGAGTATATTCCTACTGGAGAGCAGCCATCCCAGTTTCTTCACTCTGCAGTAAAGTGATCTTACAAGCGCGTTGATATGGGTTCCTTATGTAAGGCGCTTATCCAGATATACTCCCAAGTTTTTAGGTCCAGGCAAGTGCCGTAATAGCTGCTCATTGAGAAAGACGACAGGGCACTCTTCGCGACGAACTGTATATGTTACACTGGCACATTTATCCATGTTTAGCCCAATGTTCCATCGCTTAGCCCATCTGCTGAAGTGATACAAATATTGCTGAACGACATCGGTGGCATTATAGATGCATGGGTCACTCGCCATAAAAGCATTATCATCAGCAAATGTGGCAATGACTAAGTCTTGGGGGTCTTCAATGGGAGACCCTGTAGTCTGCGCCAATTACCGCGGGATCAGTCTCCTACCCATTGCATATAAGGCTCTGTCATGTATCTTAAATGAACGTCTAAAGCAGAGAACGAGCGAACTGATCGAACCTTATCAGTGTTGCTTTAGACCTGGTAAATCCACCATAGACCAAATATTCACATTGAGACTAATACTGGACAAAACCCAGGAGACGAAAATCAAAACCTACCTTCTTTTTGTTGATTATAAAGCCGGCTTCGACACACCAATAAGGTCAAACTTCTTTGAAGCCCTGTCTACTTTTGGTATACCAGCAAAGTACGTTCGACTTTACATGATGACGTTAAGAAGAACACGAAGTTCCGTCAAAATAGAAAAAAACCTCTCCGAGCCTTTCGATACCAGAAGAGGTTTTGGGCAGGGTGACACCTTATCGTGTAACTTCTTTAATCTGCTGCTGGAGTACATACTGCGCCAGTGCCCTAATGCTAACAGATCGGGCACCATCTTTTATAATGGGGATATTGACATTATCGGCAAAAAAGAACGGGCGTTAAGCAAGGCGTTTCAGAGATTGAGAAGCAGTTAAGACTCATGGGCTTTGCGGTAAATGATGAAAAGACGAAGTTCAGCTCAGCGCGCAGTGAACCTACGAGTCTGTTGCAATGGGAAAGTACAACTTTAAGGTTGTAATGGACTTTGTCTACTACCGAACGATGATTAACAGCGACAATAACATCAGTCTGGAGATCTAATGAAGAACAATTCTTGCAAACCGATGTCACTACGGGCTCAGTAAGGGGTTCCAGAGCAGAGCCCTCCCTCGAAAAACGAAAATTTCGCTATACACGTCGCTTATTATCCCAGTCCTGCCATATTGCGCAGAAGCATGGAAATTAACAGTATCGGATGAGGAGGATAAATAGAACTTTTAATTGGAGATGAGTTCCGCAGTTAAGGGGACATGTTACTCGTATGGATGAAGAAGCTCCAGTAAAAAAGTGTACAGGCAGAATGCGAGCGATTTAGGGAAAGCAGGAGCTGTAAGACGACCGAAACTTAGTTGGGGTCGAAAACTTTTATTGGTAAAGTATCCTTCAATAACTAGCCTTCCGCTACCCTTTTTTGGCCGCTTATGCTAGTGTGATATTGGGTTTTAACAGTATTCGGCAGAGTCCATTTGGGCTTACCGATAATGTATAAGTTTTTAAATGTATTTAGTGAGAAAGTGTAAGAATTTGGTGTAACTGGAGACCTGCTAGAGTCGCCGTGATTTCAGGTTCTTGGGTAAGACTCTCTTTAACCTTCTCCTTTGACGTACACCTTGGATTCTCCGTCTTCTTAACAAGTTTTTAGCCAGTTTGTTGGGGTGGTGAGATAGCGTGTCAAGGTAAATGGCGGCCTGCTTGTTGATAACATCTCCAAACATGGGAACTCCAAGCTCCTTTTCAATATCCCTGGTTCTCAGGTACCATTCAGCTCCCGTAATGCGTCTAAGGATTTTCGCCTGGACCACTCTAATCTTTCTCAGGTGAGACTTCGCCGCGATTCCATAAATTTGTAGGCCATATCTCCATACCGGAGCCTGAATAGCTTTATAGATTAGGACTTTGTTCCTGAGTGACAGCTTGTTGTTGGAGTTTAGGAGCCACCCCATGCTCCGTGCTTTGGCAACCACTGCCTGAGGTGATGTCTTTTTTTTTTTTTTGGCTTGGGTTGTCACACAGTGTGTGACTTGTCACTTAGTCGTGACGTAGATAATGGCCGCTTTACGCATTTGGCCAGGTACAGTAGTTTTCAATAATGTTTTTTCGTTTTATTGGTCGAACACCATTTTCAAATAATTTTTTTTGTGACGTGACAACGTCTTATAATTCGATAGAGCCGGCTGCAAGAACGAAAAAACATGACGTATGCGTCGTTACCTCGCTTTGAGGCGTTCCATGTACTAATACATACACACACTTCACACATATAGCTCAGCAGACCAACGCATTGTTGTTGTTTCAACAGGCCAACACTCTCTGTGAGCTGTGCTTAGTTGTAATTTGACATTTGTAAACAGAGAGAGTGGCTCTCAGTACGCTCTCCCTGTGAAGAGACGATCAACGGGAAAAAAGCTTCTACGCATATTTTGTTTTGGTTATAAGCAGATTTAAAGTTTCTGGTCTAACGGAAATCGAATTGACAAGAAAATTTTTGCGAGGCAAGTGCTGCTAATAAAATGAATTTCGGAGCGTAAACAATAATAAATATTGTTTAAAAATTTGTTATATTGCTAATCCTATTAATATGTTCGTCTTCCTTTTTAGCATAGTAATGTTGAAAGGAGTATTAAGGGCGAAAAAATTGTATTGCTATTATTTATTGTTTTATAGCGAATTAAAGATACGGTGACATGCAGATGGCATAGAATTCCATTTAACCAAAAAAATGAGTGCAAAAATAGTCAGTATTCTTCGGAAAAATCGATCAGATACAGGAAAGGTACATTATAAGAAACATATAAACAATTCAATGGGAAATTCACTAATCAAATTTAAATACACCGAGCACAATTGGAGACTGTGCTGTGATTTTGAGATTGAATCGGTATTACATCGAATCGGAAATACATGGAATATATGGATTTATTGCCTGTGTAGGGTCAGGCACTATCACTGCGCTACAAAATCCCGCAAAAAAATAAATGTATACATTTTGTTTCTTCACACTTTCTTTGGAGCCTTCCCCAAGCGACATTTTCCAGAAATGCATTGAAAATTATTAAAATTATTTTAAGACTTACACTTTACCAAAACTTTAACAAAAGATCAGATCAAGGAAAGGAAGAAACGGTGTTTATAGCTTTCTGGGTAGTATAAAAAAGACCTAACTATGCCAAGTTTGTTAACCAAATGTTGGCTGACTGTTTAAATTGGAATATATGTTAATCAGATTTTCCAGATTTAAAAAAGATTCAGATACAAATATTTTTGGACCAAAAACGATGCCAATTTAAGACTTTTTTGACATTCATATTACTTTAGACTTTAAGGTGTACATCCTTTAATGTTAAGTGTTAATTTGTGATTTCCAATTACCTCCTTCTCTATATACATACAAAGTTATTAAACAAATGAATTTAAAATTTTCTTTTGAAAAATGTTACCATTCCATCAGTATTTTCTTAAGAAGTTGTCACGTTCAACTATCGTCAGTAAACCGACTTTACAGACAACCAATTTTTTGTTAAACAAAATGGCGGAAGACGCGTGCCTTGACAAAGGCTGAACGCGCAAACAAGTGACTCAGTGAGACCACAAGGAGTTCTCCTTCGAACGAAGTACAATAAACGAAGCTTCCAGAGAGACTGGAGGTGTTGTCTTGACAAGGTGTCCAGTGTCACCCAAAGGTATTTATGGGCTGCTTTATGCTGCATAAGCTGACCGTGCAAAAATACTCCCAGGCAGGAGTCACTACGGGTGGAATAAGTCACCGAAGCACACTTGTCCGTGTTTATGGCAATGTTCCATCTAGTGGCCCAGTTGTAGACCTTGATCTTGGAGAGCAGACTTTCGTGCCACACTCTATCGAAGGCCTGCTGGATGTCATGCTTTTCAATGATTCCACTAAGTTTGGTCAAAATCGTACTTCTTCATAGTATAGCTCCTTTAGAAAAGTAAGGTACGAATAGTAGTCTTCGTTATTTTGTTTTCAATGAAGACTGCAAGAGTATATAAGACTTCGGCAGAGCCGAAGTTAGCTTTCATTTCTGAGCTGCTTAAGTACAAACTTTCCTTTCTCTATGCATTCGTTGCAGAACTCTCTTTCCACTTTATAAAGGGTTTTTTAAGTGGGATTCTTCTCCTTACTGAGATTGGTTAGAAATCAGTAGCATTTGCTTTTCATAAGTCATAGTTATGAGTACACATTTTTGCAGTGTTTACCAACACTGAATGTTCACGTTTTAACCAGAGCCAAATGGCTTCCATGAATTTTCAGGTTAGTGAATTTTGTTTTTGTCAAGGGACGATTGACGATTTGGATTGATTCTCGAATGAAAGATTTCAAACTAATTGTTCAATTAAGTAAGGCTTATGAAATTGGTAACTCTAACACTTCTCTTCGTGCCAAATGTAGCCACCTGTTCGTCTCCTCCAATGTGCTGCATCTCGCGTAGCGATCTTCATTAAAAACCCATTAGAGCGCGGTGCAATTAGTTGAAAAGACAATTTGATCGCAAATTAATGAGCAAGCGAAATTTCCAATAACCCATAATGCATCAATCAAGCTTTCGGGCCTGGGTGTGCGGTTTGGCAGTGCCCAGTGGAGGTGGCATTTTTAGTTTGATGATGTTGATTTTGTGTTTTGTGTGTGTGTGTGTGTGTGTGTGTGTGTGCTGCTCGAATGCGGATGCGAGAAGAGCCTTTGTCATGGCAGCTGCTGGTTTGCTGATGGCTGATTTGCATATTCCCCAAAGCGCTGCAGTGCGTTGCAGCTGCAGTTGCAGTTGCATTTGCCTAAAAGCATGATGGACGATGGTCCCGTGTTCGGGGCTTTATATAATGCAGCGCGGAAAATTGCGCGAAAAACTAAACAAGCAACGGGAGAAGGGGGGGACATGGGGGACAGGCAACAGCTGCAGCTGCATTTTGGGACACGAAAACAAAAGTCCATGCAGCAGTTGCAATCAACCCCAAAAACAAAAACAACAAAAATTGTGTTGCAGCAAATGCAATCAGCGATGCTGCTTGGCAGCAGAAGGGGGGGGGGGGACAGCACTAGAGATATAGAATATTTTGGGAGTTGGGGAGTTGGCAATCCTGTGTGGAGGCCAAGGGTTTTGTCAAGTGTCAAGCAGAGGTACAGTTGGTGCACAAAACGACAACAGATGGCCCGTCGTTCTCTTCTTCGTTCTCTCTCTCTCTCTCTCTCCGAGTCAGTCAATTATCTGCATTATTCATTAGGATTGGGCTCAACACAACCCCCCCCCACCCCCCAAGAATACTGCCCATAAACATATTTCTCGTTTAATTAATCAAGCGAATCGAATGCAAAATTGTGAGTGCAGCTCAAAGGACAGGCAAAACGGATGCCCTAGAACCGAACTTTGAACTTTCGATGTGAAATATTTTTTTTATATATATTCCAGGGGGCAAAAAATGCATCCACGTTGGGAAACAAAAACAAAACACTAAACCCGCATTTGGCTGGGAAATGATAAAGGGAATTGATGTGCTCTCGCTCTGTTCGTGCGCCGCCTCGCTCTGTCTTTCACTCGGACGGCATATGCAGTTTTGTTGTTGCATTAAAAATGCGCGCTTGCGTTTGAAAAACCAGGCAAAAAATACAAAAATGCTCCGCCTACCAGTAGGGATGAGGCCTGATGGCTGGCGTCTGTCAGCCATCGTTGCAAATGGCAAAAAATTGCATACAACTGCATGAGTGGGGATGCTGCGTTGCTCATACGCCCCGTGTCCGCCCCGCGAAATGCACTTTTCGCGACAACAACACCAGGCAGTGGGCAGCAGGCAGCAAATGTTATTCCTGCTGAATTTTGTTACACCCGGAGGAGGTGGAGGAGGACGACAGACAGGCAACATGGTTGGGTTTTTACGCTGCAGCTGCTTTGTCAATCCGTGGACTTGTCCATATATATCAATTTGTTGTCCGTTGTCATTGTTGCTGTCTATGAGGAGACTGCGGCAGTTGCTTTTAGCAATTTGCAAGCCAACTTCATTTCCGATTTCCCCTCCCCGAACCCCCCCACACCGCCTTCTACTGCCTACAAATAATTGGTTGGTGCTCCACATAAGCAATTCTAAAAGGCTCTCAGCTTTAATGAAGACATTAGAGGGGCAGCAGAAAAAAAAAAAAACTTAATTTCAATTAAACACACGAGACGCCTTTGTCATGCCAGCGAGAACTGTAATTACCTACAAACACACAGCACAACCTGCGACTACGACGTCATCTTCAGCACCCAAGAGCCTTGAGAGGCGACCACCACAACGACGACGACGACGACGCAGGACAAGCATGCAAATAGTTTTAGTTGCCAAACCGCCGTTAAGGATAAGCACAGAGGAGTGGCTGGCCCATACTGTGTTGTGCTGTATCTCAAGAGACAAGGCATAAACCACCAAAACAACAACAACAACGAAGTGAACCAAGGACTAGGAACACAATTGATATCCACTAGGCGAAAGTGTAAACTACATTAATACACTGCGATGGGGCAACAGAAAGGTTATGTCAAATCTATCTCGAGTTGGTCTTTTATATAAACTTCTTCCTTTCCTCGGTTTGAATTGAAAAAGAGCGTTTTAAAACCCAAATTCTTGTTTCATCATCACACTTGTCCATTTGAAATATAAACGAGAAAGCAAACAAACTAACAGTTACGAAATTTGGAGGCGATACCAATTAAAACAAAAAGTTTTTCTCACTAGAATTTCTTTTTCGACCGATCATTCATAACGCCGCTATATGGTTTTGTCATCCGATTTTTACAAAACCCCTGTAGAATTATGCAAAAAATATATAAAATAAATATATGCCAACGTAAGGGACGTTTCCATTAAAAACAAAAAAGTTTTTCTCACTAGATCTAGTTTTTCGACCGATCGTTCCTATGGCAACTATATGCTGTAGTCATTTGATTTTGACCAAACTTTGTAGAATCTTGTGGGAGCATATAAAACAAATACGAGCCAATTTTCGTACATGCCAATTTTGAGGACATTTCCATTGAAAACCAAAAAGTTTTTCTAACTAAGACTACTTTTCAGACTCTACTTTTCTATGACAGCTATACTATATAGCTTTCTGATTTCGACCAAATTTGGTGGAATCATGGAAAAGAATCGTAAACTAAGAAATACGAAGTTTGGAAGCGTTTAAATTGAAAACAAAAAGGTTTTTCTCACTAAAACTAGTTTTTCGACCGATCGTTCCTATGACTGCTATATGCTATAGTCATCCGATCCGGCCGGTTCCGACAAATATGCAGCGTATATGTACCAAAAGACTTCGTGCAAAGTTTGCTGAAGATAGCTTTCAAACTGACAGAGGAGATGGCACAGAAACAGACAGACGGTCATGGCTAAATCACTTTATGTGGTTATGAAGTCTGACCGTCTGTCCGTCTGTGTGTATGTACACCTAGATCTCGGAGACTAGAAGAGCTGGAGCAGCCAAATTTCTTATGTTGACTCCTATTGTCTGTACGCAGATCAATTTTATTTCAAATTTTGCCACGCCTCCACAATAAAAAATGTTGAATAACTCCAACAATTTTAGAGATATAAAACTCATTTTTTGCAGTGTATGTGCCTAATATCTACAATCTTTGAAACTTTCATAAAGATTAGATAATAAATGGTAAAGTTATACAAGTTATAAAAATAGTTGCATACTTTTTTGGCGCCGTAAGCGCTGTTTGCTTGCATAAAGTTGAAATGTTCACATTAATGTTAATACGCTGTCTAATAACTGCCTAATAACATTAATTCCCCTGAGTAACGGTTATATCGGATTCGGGCAGGACCGACTTTAACCTAAGCTCTCGTTTGTATTATAAATCTGAAAACCATCTTTCCACTCACCTATTTTTTCTTCATTAATATCACAGTGCACCAGAAAATTTTGATACCAATGAGACTCACCAAATTTAAAAGCTACTAGTAGAAGTTGAAAACTCCTGGCTGGGTTTGGTCTGATTGGCTAAGGTTATTATTTAATAGACTCCAGAAATTTTCATAGGAAAATTTACTTTTTTGAGGGCTAAACCCCATTTGTGGGCAAAAAGTAGTCGGAATTTGTTTATAAATCGAAAAATCTTTATTTATTCTTCCAAATCAATTTCATCGCCTTCAAAGTAATCCCCTCCCGATGCAATGCACTTATGCCAACGTTTTTTCCAGTCCTCGATGCATGCCAAAAAGTCACTTTCAGGTATGGCTTTCAGAGCGCGTGCCGATTCACGTTTAATCTCTTCAATCGACTCGAAACGGTGTCCTCGGAGTGGTCTTTTGAGTTTGAGAATAGCCAGAAGTCACACGTAGCTAAATCAGGCGAATACGGTGGTTGCGGAACGACGATGGTGTCGTTTTTGGCCAAATGCTCGGGAATAACGTGCGCAGGAGATGGCGCATTATCGTGGTGCAAAGCCAAGAGTTGTCGGCCCATAAATCTGGCCTCTTCTTGCGAATAGCTTCACGCAAACGACTCATGACACTTAAATAATATTCCTTGTTGACAGTTTGGCCCGGCGGAAGAAACTCATAATGCACGACACCACGATAATCGAAGAAAACAGTCAGCATGACCTTGATTTTTTAGAGACTTTGGCGTGATTTTTTCGGTCTTGGCTCACCTTTGGCACGATATTCCGGTGGTAGATCCAAGTCTATCGCCCGTAATAATGCGTTTCAACTTGTCCTGATAGTCAGAAAGCATTATTTCACACACTTCAACGCGGTTCTGTTTTTCAATGAAATTGAGCTATTTTGGCACCAAACGAGATTTGACTTTTTCAGGCCCAGGTGGTCTTTCAAAATGGTTTTTACTGATCCCTTCTGATATTCCAAGTTCAGTAAGGTCGCGGACAGTCAATCGACGATTTTGGTGCACCAATTCTTTGCATTTGTTGACGTGTTGCTCATCAGTTGATGTTGATGGTCGTCCAGATCGGTGTTCGTCTTCGACGTGTTTTCGGCCTTCTTTAAACCATTTGTACCAGTCAAATGTTGTTGATTTTGGCAGAGCTTGGTCGCCGTAAGCCTTCTGCAACATTATCAACGTTTCCGCAGCGGTAATTCCATTCAGGAAGCAAAATTTAATCGCACTTCTTTGTTGAATAATTTCAGACATTTCGAAAATCGCCGAAACCACTTTTTGCGTGTCACAAAACCAAGCGTAGCTCAAACAATAATGAATATTTTGACATGAAATTTGACATGTAAGTCAGTGACAGTGCTGCCAACTAATAACAAATATTCGGGCGAAAATATTAGCCCGCGTGATTTAAATCGACAAATTCCGACTACTTTTTGCCCACAGTAGTATATACATGCTAAATACTATACAAAACAAGTAAGAAAGTTGGTCAGGCTCGACTCTAATATACTCTGTACCTGTAAGCAAAGCTGCAAGCCTCTGAAATTCTGCAGGAACCGAACGTTCGGGGGTTCAAATTCATTGTAAAGTCTTAGGTTAAGTGCGCGGACCGGTTTTTGGATCCCCTGGACCCAAGATTCTGCTTTGAACCCTTGGTTGGCATGAACATAAAAAAAGTTTCACTTTCGATTTATTAGTTCGTGAAAAATGAAATTTATATAACTTTCTGTCCATATGCTTAAACATAATATTGATTACTTATGCTAGTGTTATTATCAAATCCATTTGATGACATTAACAACTTTTCGAAAATGCTTAGTTTAAGTTAATGAGCATTACATCTTCCAGGAGCTTTCATCTTTACTAGCTCTTAAATCAGAAAGAATAAACTGAAGTGTTTAAAATGCTCGTTCAACTGATACCTAAGTTGCTGGAATGGAATTTTGTAAGTTGAGTTCCATCGCGTAGCACAGTCTAGCACTGGTTTATTTAGTTTTTCTAAATGCAATAGATTTAATATCGTCTGAGTAGGTAGTTTTTTACAAACCTTTAAATAAAAAGGGTAACCACTAAAGCTAAAGTGTGTGCAGCACAACGAACTATAATAATAGAGTCCTCCAGGGAATCTATTGAGGCAACTTCGTCATCGCTCAAATCAACAAATATTTTGGGTCACATCTTCATTGATGCATTCCTTTCCTGCTCTGCAGTTGTCATTTAAAAGTTCTCCTGAACCATGTTTGCTCCATTATCGACGGTAATAGTATAAATCTGACTAAGAGAAACGTCGAAGGATTGGAGAACTTCTTAAATGATAGCAGTCAGACTTGAGCTCGTATGCTGGACGTGGATCTCGTCATCTTTATGAATCTGACAGTTAATTCCAATTATGGCGCGATTCAAACGACTTACGTGCATGAAATTGATTTAGGCTATTAATTTTGTGGCAGCTATTAGGATTTAACTACCAAGAACTGTCCTCTCGAGCAACAGTAATAAAATGGCGCAGCAGCGGTTTGCCTTTATATGTGAAGATTAACAAGTATATTCGGATATCAGATCAGAAGCCTCACGTTAAGCGAATGAAACCTTCTGTTCAATATAGCTATCATAGTCTATCTTGTTACTTTACATAACAAATCATCCACGCTTAGTTAAAAATGCAATCGGTTATACTTTAATCTCCAGAGATTTTCAATTTTTCCTTGAATGAATCGTTGAAAAAATTACTTAAATTGGTGAACCGTTTGGGTTTGATGAACCAAAAATTTAAGGCGACTGGTTTGTGGTCCGGTTCGCGAACCCCAAAAAACCCGAACCGAACTGGTTCTCAGGGGTTCGGTACCGGACCGGTTTGCAGTCTTGCCTGTAAGTGCTGCCCATCACCATGCGACCGGTGCGTTCATCCAATCTTTACGATTCCGTTGGCGGATCGATAAAGAATCCCGATTACTAAATATGTCGAGAACCTTTTATCTATTACATATAGGATATTTTTGGATCTCCATTGATATGGTATATCTCCATTGATATAAATCGCAGAATTGTTTGGGATACTTTTTTTTAAAGCAAAGGAGTTTTACTTTCTGAAAAAATTAAAGAGAGTCCAAACAATAGAATGGAGTCCCCGAAAAACTGAGAGCGCAGTCGTGCTTAGCACTCGAAAATCATCTAGAATCACTACCAACCCTTCAATATACTGGACCTTGTTGTGAAATCTTTATAAGTAGTCGGCTTATTTTTGAATAGTTGGACCCTTTACAGTGACTTGTCGCAACCTCATGTGAGAGGTCAATTGTCGACTGCGTTGAGATGTCGTATTTTCGTATGTTCTTACCGAAGGTCTTTAGTTCGATTCCCAGTAAAGAAAAATAACGAAAATAGACAAAAAATAAATCTGTAAAGGCTGATTTCGAGAACGCACGAAAATCAGTTTTTATGTCGAAGTTCACATGAATAGAAACACTTTTGAATTGCTTTGAAATCTGATTACTTATGAAAAGCAGTCTTAATTAAATGAAGTATTGTGCCGAAATAAATTTGTATGTCATCTGGAATCAAGCCTTAAGACATAAAATTATTTAACAGAGAAGACTACAGAAAAAATCATTAAGCTTTGTGTGGGTTAGGTAATTTTTACCTCAACGTTAGGGCATAAAGCCTTTAGGAATGATAAGTCCTAAAATTTAGGTCCCTAATGGCATTGGCGCCTTTCTTAGGTAAAATTTTATTAAGCTTTTGTGTGTACAATGTTTAACTAAAAAGAGCAAGCATATGTTATTGATAGTACGGTGATAGAGGCCCATTTTTAACTTCAAAAAGCAAATGAGTTGGAAAGTTCCCACTCCAAAGTTTGATGGCATAAAAATGAGTATTTCTATTATTTTTCAGAAGTTCGATTTATTAGAGATAGCATTTTGTGATTAGCTGTGACTTCTGGACTCTGCAAATTCTTCTCAACCCGATCAAAACTGCTTGCATTTTCCTTAATTTCCTCTTGAAAGCGATGACTTGGCACAATTCATATATACCCCAATGGCTACAGAGTATGCGCCGGCGGCATATTGTAATTAAAGTAGTACAGCTTAAAGGACATTAACGCAAGGACATGGCATGCATAGAGTAAGGCGACAGCCAGGCGACCGACCAACGACCAGGACGACATCTTTCGCATTTTGCGCTTTTGTATGTTGTGGACAAAAAAATTCCGCTTGTCATGTGATAAGGATAATGAAATCCTTATGTCTGAAAATATTTACTTTGCATACACAGACACACACACACACACCAACACCACTATTTACCTTGGCTTTGTCTCCGTTTCAATGTGGGTAAGCAAAGGTGTGGCCCAAGTTGTTGTCGTCGTCTTCGAAGCCTTTGGGACTTTGCCTGTGTTTTAGTGTCAATTTGGTTACGATTCTCGTATGTGCGTGAAAATGTGTAAACTCTTAAGTCATCAGCAATTTTGTGGGGCACACCCTTTGTTGTGGTTGTGGTATGACTTATTTAATGCTCACTTCCTTTTTTTTTTGAGGTCAAGAATTGTTGTCGTCATGACTCTGGCTTGGCGCGTTCACATGCCAACCTGGCGCCCCTCCGCCTAACTAATTGTTAACTTGCCTCAATTTAATCTTTAAGGCAATTTCTGCCCATTTCTTCTGCCAGCCAAATGCAATTTACAAAACTTTTGCCCAAATTGAACGCAGCCCAACAACAGAAAGTTGCATAAAATTGCACACATGCCGCCCTAAGGAAAGGCCCATTGCACTGATAGGCGGCCAGAGTTTTTTGTATGGGTAATTGCGTTTCAGGGATAGACGAAAAAATAAAAAGCAAAATAAAGTTGCAAGCCTCTAACAACCCCCCCTTGGGCCAAAAACCCAGCAAAGTGCATATTATGCAGGCCCAAAACTGCAGTCTACCAGAAGGCAAAGGGATGGCTCCATGTGGGGAAGGGGTGGTGGCACTGCCAGTGGCAAATTAAAAACTTCCATTGATGGGCACCAAAACAAACAAAGCGGCAGACAGCGTCGTCGATGGTTCTTTGTCGTAATTTTTGCTGATTTGTGAGTGGGGTAACGACCTGCTGATAACAATTAGGGTAAACTGACGAGGTAGTCGAAGGAGCAGGAGCACTAGCAGCCATCTAATTTGAAGATCTGGTTGTGAACCAATTAAGCGTATACTTTACAAGATAGAGAGAGAGAGAGCTGCATAATTGTGCAATTTTAAAAATTGCCACGAGTGGAGCCGAGAGAACCTCGTGAGAGCCAAAAAAAATAAAAACATAAAAATGAAAGGGAAGGACACAAAGAGACGTACGAAAACTGGCACCAAGAGCAGTGTGTACTTTTATTATTTGTATATTTTACTTTACTTCATGTGGACCCACATGCAACACATGGTTGGTCCTGGGAGGTGTTTAAGCTGATTGCAAAGACCAAGAACGAGTAAGTTGCCCTCCTGATAGGTGCAAAAGCATAACAATGGGTAAGCCGTTGAATATTTCAGTGGCAGAATTATGGCATAAGTAAGCGAGTGATTGAAGATACTTTGGGCAATCCTTTTGGTGGAAAACTTTTGGTATTTTCTGACCACCAACTGAATTTAAAATAAATACATAAAACATTTTTACATATGATTGAAAATTCAAAAAATATTAACGGGAAAGCAAAGCTAACTTCGTCTGTGCCAAAGTTTTAATACACCAGAAACAGATCATTTCTATGGCAGCTACAAGAAGTAACCATCCGTTCCGCGTGGCTCTGACATATGTGCAGCGTGCAGCTAAAAGGTAGCTCTGTGCAAAATTTCAGCTCGATAGCTTTAAAACTGAGGGACCGTCTTTCCGTCCGATCTCAAAAACTATAAGAAATAGATCCACAAATGTTTCCTTATTTTGTTTATTGATTTTGGCAATTTCAAAGTTAAATTACTCAAGTCAACAAAATTAGCACTTTTCATCATTGAATCTTTGTTCGGAAAGGGACCATCACGTCTTGATTTATGGTAATTTGAGCAAAAACTTGCTCAAACTGGCAATTTTCCTTTTTAAATAAGTTTTATAGGAAACCTATACTACCTAGTAGTCGCAATTGTTTTGGTACACTTATTGAACACAACTTGACGGCTATTTGACACATGACTTTTATGTTTAGAGACGATTTAGCTGCAAAATACCCGGCATCGTTTGGAGTATACACATTTCTGCCTACCCGAGGACTGGTCGTTTAGACTGGTGGTGCGCAATCTGGCTGCGTCCACACCTAAATTCTGATTGAGTCTGCCTTTCGTTTAATGGGCCACTCAGATGAACACGGAGGCCCTGTAGAAACACCCAAACAAAATTTTTGGTTCGTAGACCTAAAAAAAGCGGAAAATAACTAAGAGGCTTTGAAAGTTGAAAAGGTGGGACGCCAAAGAGTTTCTGTTGAGCTGAAGAGGAAAACCCTGCAAATGAGGCAGTGCTACAGGTGCTTTGAGTTTGATCACACCCGCAACTACTGCACTAAAATGACCAAGTGTAAAAGGTGCGGCAAAGATCACTGGACAAACTCCAACGTCTGTCAGGCAAGAACAGAGGCAGATCCAAAAACCATAAGGCCTCTGATAAAAGGTGCCCTGTGTACGAGGTGTGTTCAAAAAGTATCGCGAATTTTGAACTTTCGAGGGCTACGTATATTGCGATTTTTTTGTGGCGTTATGTTGGTACTCATGTCTTTCACTTATGCCGACAAGCTCGGCCATTTTGAATGTTCACTTAATTGTTGACAGCTGCTTTGCTTGCACGTGTTTTGGATCGTCTTCGATTTTTACCTATTCAAAAAAATGGATCAAAGAACCTGTATCAAATTTTGTGTGAAAAACGAAATTAAGTGCGCGGATGCATTCCGAATGTTGACTGTGGCATACGGAGAAGCTACCTTGGACCGAAGCAACGTTTATCGGTGGTACAAAATGTTCTCAGAAGGCCGAGAAGATGTGAACGACGAAGAGCGTGCCGGACGCCCGAGCACTTCAACAATAGACGAAAAATTAATGAAGTGGAGAAAATGGTATTGGCCAATCGTCGAATCACCGTTAGAGAAGTTGCTGAGGA
This sequence comes from Lordiphosa collinella, assembly GCA_018904265.1. Lineage (NCBI taxonomy): Eukaryota > Metazoa > Arthropoda > Insecta > Diptera > Drosophilidae > Lordiphosa > Lordiphosa collinella. The sequence goes on from JAEIFV010001387.1 coordinate 47,712, forward strand.
CCTAAACATATCGATTGGCTCGTGCCATTCGATTTTTATCAATGATTTGGGCATGAGACGGGTCGCCGCGAAATTCGTACCAAAATTGCTCAATTGCGACCAAAAACAGCATCGCATGAACATTGCTAATGAGATGTTAAACTCTGTCCGCGACGACCCAAATTTGCTCCAGAGGGTCATAACTGGTGACGAATCGTGGGTTTATGGTTATGACGTGGAAACCAAAGCTCAATCATCTCAATGGAAGACCGAAAAAAGCGCGCCAAGTTCGGTCGAATGTGAAAGTTTTGCTGACAGTTTTCTTCGATTGCAGGGGCGTGGTGGATCATGAGTTCTTGCCACAGGGAAGAACGGTCAATAAGGAATATTACCTGCAAGTTATGCGCAATTTGCGCGAAGCAATCCGCCAGAAACGCCCGGATTTGTGGAAGAACAAAAATTGGCTTTTGCACCACGATAACGCCCCTGCTCACACATCGTTGCCTGTGCGCGACTTTTTGGCCAAAAACAACACACTAATGATGCCGCAGCCACCGTATTCCCCAGATCTGGCCCCCTGTGACTTTTTCTTGTTCCCTAAACTGAAGAGGCCCATGAAAGGACGACGTTACGCTACGCTTGACAGAGATAAAGACGGCATCGAAGGAGGAGCTGAACAAGATAAAAAAATGATTTTTGCTTCGAAGATTGGAAAAACCGTTGGCACAAGTGTATAATATCTCATGAGGATTACTTTGAAGGGGACAAAATAGATATTCATGAATAAATAAATAATTTTTGAAAAAACACAAAATTCGCGATACTTTTTGAACACACCTCGTATAAGTCAAAGTGGTGTTAGTTACACCACTTATAACTCAAGAACGGTTGGACGGTTTTTTATGATCTTTGATTTGTTGGATTTGTACCGGCCCCGCCTAACAGAATCGCTCATAAAAAGTATTTAAATAAATGGTCCAAAAAACCGGAAAACAGCAGGTGTATTCCAGTCATAAATAATCGCAAAATATGCAAAACTGGCACACACACGGACATGTCTAAATCGACTCGGCTGTTGATGCTGATCAAAAATATATATACTTTTAAGGGTCTTAGGTGCTTCCTTCTTACTTTTACGTATATATGCACAAACAGCAATTATATCTGAATCTCCAAGTCAGATGCGCACATTATTTGCTATCACCATTTCGACATGCAGAAATCCCGATCTAAAGACGAATGAGGAGATGCATGACCAGGCTCTTGATTGAAGACATGTGTTACGTTATGTGCGGCAGTTTTTTTGTCAGGTTAGGAATGCCAGCGCCAGATCGTGCAGTGAATGATGTATTTGATAGAGAATAGGAGCGTTATCTTGAATATGATCGACATGAACTACACTAATTAGTTCAAACGAATGCACCCCTGTTGAACCCTCAACAGAGGGAAGTCTATGAAACATTAATGAAGGCAACTCATGATGGAAATGGTGAAATGGTGGCTTATTTTTCTTGGATGCCCCCAGTGGAACTGGGAAGACATTTCTCATGTCATTGATTTTGGCCACTGTTCGTGCTAGATCCGACATTGCGGTAGCAGTTGCTTCTTCTGGAATAGCGGCCACATTGTAAGAAGGATGTCGTACAGCTCATTCGGCGTTATAATTGCCGTTACCCTTAAACTATTAAACAACCGGCATGCAACATTTCGAAGCACTCGGCAATGGCCAAAGTATTAGCATCGGCAAAAATCATCATTTGGGACGAGTGCACTATGGCGCGCAAGCGCGCATTGAAAGCAATTGGCCGAACATTAAAAGATCTGCGCAATGACTCAAAATGTTTTGGAGGCGCTATAATTTTACTGTCTGGCGATTTCCGCCAAAAACCTCAAATAAACTCTTGCCTCAAATCATCCAATCTGTGGAGCTATGTGAAGATACTTCAGCTGTCATGAGAGTTGCATTGCAGAATGATCCATCTGCTCAAGATTTTTCCAAGCAATTGCTGAATAAAGGTAATGGTTGTGTCCCTATCTATGAATCGAACGGATTGATTTCATTTCTTCCGAATTTTTACAATTTCGTCTCATCGAAAGACGAGCTCATCAAAAAAGTATTTCCGAACATCTTTGCTAACCACAAAAATATTGAATGGTTGAATGAGCGAACAATTTTAGCGGCTAAGAATAAAGATGTGGATGACTTAAACTTTGTAGTTTAGAATCAGATAATTGGTTCTCTGCTTTCATTCAAATTTATCGACTGTGTAACAAACGAGGACGATGCCACTAACTATGCAACAGAATTTTTAGATGCCTTGAATGTGCCTGGACTACCACCGCACAATTTGCAACTAAAGGTTGGCACGGTCATCATGCTTCGAAAACCAACCAAAACTATGCAATGGAACGTGTTTGGTGTTAAGAAAATTGATGACGAATGTGACTTATGCTGCGATAATCAATGAAAAATTTAAGGGTGAAGAAGTTCTCATTCCGAGGACGAATTCAATTTCCGATTCTCCATGACGACTAACAAATCACAAGGCCAGCTCTTAAATGTTTGTGGTCAATTGTACGTGTCATGTTTACGTGTCGGCAAACCCTCTGCTTTATTTATTTTTCTGATAACAAAACTAAGAATGTTGAATATCACAAGGTTCTTCAATTTCGTCTTCAGTCGTCAAGACCAGAAGAAGGCCTTAAGTTAGCTCACTACAGTTATTTAGTGTACGAAGTTCGCCGGGCCATCTAGTAGCTTTAATAAGTTTTTCCGTTTAGTTTTTTGAGTTGAGTTTTCCAGGATTATTGATAACAATTTGAGTTTAAGAACTTTCTTCGTAACTAGAGAAAATCCATTTCTAGCAGCTTTTCGACTTCTTTTTTATTGGCCTACTCCGAAACTGGCCATTTGATCTGTTGAGTAGTCAGTCACATTTTTCCATGGCCAACCACCGCACATTGCTGGTCACCTCCTGCTGGTTCTTTGCCCCACACCCAAGTGGCCCACGTTTTATATTTTCGTCACTTGGCTCGTTTTGTTTTTGTGTTTTTTTTTTTGCCGCTTTCGGCTGACGTTGCAACACCCCAGCAACAGTTTTACTGTTCATTGGCCGCCACACCAAAAATCCACACCAGAGCTGTGTGGGCTCGCCCTGCTGCTGCTGACCGGCGTTGTTTGGCCTGCTTTTTTTGTTTCCCTTTTTTTTTTTTTTGGTGATTTTTGCTGTGTGTTTCGCGTTCGCGCGAAAATTTTTTACCGTATTTTGTTGTGCTTTTTATGCGAATAAAAAATAAATTAAAAAACAATCAAAAATAAATTGCGGCAATGAGTAAAAATAAAAATGTGGAAATCAGGTTGTTTGCCACGCCCTCTCCGTCAGCTGGGCGCCTGTTGGCCTTTATCTGTTTGTGTGCCATTGATTTTTAATTATGTTGCATACTTTGGGGCGCGTGATTTTATTTTTCGTTTTTTTTTTTGGCAATAATTCACACAATGAGGGGGAATTGCATTAAATAAAAATTAAAGAAAAACAAGTGACAAAAATACGTACGAGCCAAGGACGCGGCCACTGAAACCGAGAGAGAGAGTGCAAGCGCGAGGAGGCTGAAGGGTGGGGGCTTGGGTACAAATAATTTTCATTATCAACGATTATGGTGCGACCTTGAACGGTTGCTGTTGCTGTTGTAATTATATATGCCATTGTAATGGGGTGAGTAAGCGAAAAAAATGTGTAAAAAAAAGAGGAAGAAACGCCGGCACCGGCAACGGATTCGGGCCGGTGACCCATACGGCTGGCAGCCTGCACTGGACTGGAGTGTGGGCATGTTTATGTATATGAGTGTGCGTATGCTTACACGTGTGAGTGAGTTGCCGGTTAATGAAGCCACCAGCACGCACCCCATTGGAATGGGGTCACGGACAATGTTTGTCTGCCCCAAAACCGAAACGGGCGCCACAACAATGTCCTGTTTGCCGCCTCTCCCTGTGCATTCGTATATTTCATTTTATTTCGTTTTTTGGTTAATTTTAATTGATGCGCATTTGTCTCATTTTTTTCGCATATTTCACACGAATTCACTTTTCTTTCATTCATGATTTCGATATGCATGAAATTATTTACATGGAAATTGGGTAAATTCATTTTGGTCACTTTATGCACCCCAAACTTTGGCACAACTTTGGTAGAGAGCAGATGGTTATCTTTAAGAAACAATAAACTGCTGAAACAAAAGGTCTTACAATTTGGTTCAATGTCCCCAAAGGGGAGGAAGAGGGGGGGTCTTAACGAGACGCTGCAGCACGTAGCACAAATTAAGAAATGCCCAAACTGGGCCTTTTGTTAGGTCACACCATGCCAATGCACAGTGGGAATTGTGTTGATAAAAAGCATATTCGGAAGGAATCTTTATTTAAGGCATTGTTTTAAAAAGGAAGCAGAAAATGATGAAAACTATTGGGGCACATTTTCTATTTTAAGTATGATGTAATTTGATGTGATCCATACAGATTTCAGAAAGGATTTCATAGTACCTCTGCTGAATTCGACCATTAGTTATGTATCAAATCGGACTCAAAGAGTGGTCTTGAAACACTTGACCCCAATGACATCAGTCTCTTTATAAATTACTTTCCGAATATAATTCTAAGCTCGCAGGTTCTTAACTTGCATATATCCCTAACGTAATGTGTAGCCCAGGCCAATTTCAAGTTGGGTGTTTAGCGAACTTAATTTTATTAAATTGTTCAAAATCTTTTCTCCTCAATTCTACCATACTGATAGCGTTAGATATTTATAACATTTAATCAATAAAACAACTTAATTTCACTGTACCCGTTGGAGGCACCATAAACTTAGTTCCTTTACATATGACAAGAAACCTTTGAATTAACCCCTTCCTTTGGGTAATGCCAACAGAACCTATATCTACCCCGAATTAAAACGGGAGAAACCCATCTGTTCTGGTTATTGGATCCGTCGAACCTGGACCCGTATCGGTATCTCTCTGCTCAGAAGAAGGTTCGGTTCAAAGAATAACTTCAGTCAGTTTTATAAAATTTTATAAAACAATCCCGATTTATCGAACGAACAAAAATATTGTTGTAGACCTGAATTCAAGAAAAAAAATAAAATGTCAAATTTTTGGATGGCAAAACAAACCATATAAGTATATATGAGGCCAGCATTCTATTAAAAAGCAGGATATCCAGCTGAAACAAAATTCGGGTTCGGTCAAGGCGAAAGTGTTTTTTCGGTTTCGTTTCGTTTGGTTTCCCTTAACAGTTCAGCCACCGATCCGAGAACAGAACCTTCCACATTTCAACGGGCTCAATCCCCTTTTCCACCTTGAGAATAATATACCCGGTTTTTATAGATCAGTTTTTCTAGATCAGCTCGAGTTCGCGTTTCATGGGCACATTTATACTAATTAAAGCGTCTACCACCCCTATTTAAAAAACATTCCCCAAAGTTAAAGGTGTTGTTATACTCAGTGACTTAAGTCACGTTTTTTGAACAGCTATTTTCCTGGGAATTAATTGATAAATTTATCATTTTATCGAATAGAAAACAAAAGTTACAGTTAAGTAGATCAGTTACAGCAAATACGACGCATATTTATGTAAATGTAAGATGAAGGCTTCCTTTGGACTTCACAGCCCAAACTCTTTTGGAAGCTGTAAAAGTGGCTACTTTTGACTTATTAAGTAAAATGAAGCCAAACCATAGATCTAAGAACAAGTAAGCAAGGATGCAAAACAAAACATTAGGTTCAAAAAGCTTAGCAACCCGACGTTTTGACAGAACCTCTACAGAATTGGCAGAGTATTACTGTCTTGGCTGAAGAGTTAAAGTCTATACGGGACTGGTGACTCCCAGCACAACTGAAGGTGAATTCTAAACGAATTGGAAAATTCGCAGAAAGATTTTGAATGAAACTTTTTCGTTTTTTATGCCATCCGGTTCAAATATGTGTTTGAAAATTCGACACCTCCTGGGTTAAAAATGGATGGTCAAGGATGTATGGACGAAATTTTAGCTATTATTAAATTTAAACATTAGCAAATATAAATAACAAGCCTTTTAATTTTTTGAAAATCTACCATAGTAGTAAGATGGGCGGAAAACTGTTGTATGAAACTTATTTGTTTATCATTTGAACAGTTTCGAACTCATTTCAAAAAATGCAACAATGTCTTCACACCAGAGATCTGCACGAGTGCACCGCAACTGCAAGTGCTCTGCATAAGTAATTGATATTTTCACATCGAAATATCAAAACTACTCCAACAAAATCTATACATTAGTATTTCTACTCGCGGCAAATTTGTGGCGTATTTCAAATACTCATATGAATAGAGGCGAAAAATTCGAGTGTGAAATTATCCATCAACAATTCTGGCACGCATTTTCTATCTGTTGCTCTCTCTCACTTAAGTATTTTTTTACTTAAACGTGCTTTTGTCGAGTTTTTTTTACTGGGGGCCTTGTGTGTCCGCTCTATAATATGTCTTCGGCTTCTGGTCGTTCCCTGCACTTCTCGTCAAATTCATCACTACATCACGCTTTTGCCTTAACGTCAGCAGAACCGAGTTCTGTGTGCATTGTTATTGTAATTTTGCTGTGCGGCGGAGGAAGAAAGGAAAGGAAGAGTAATCTTTTCTGCGAGCAAGTCAATCTCGAACAAACTTAAAGTGATCCTGTTTTGGGATTAAGTTGAGCTCGAATTTTTTGATTAATTTAATCTTTATGAGATCACCAAAGGATATATTTGATTTTATTAGGATTAAAAAAGTGGGATCAAATCAATCTTTTTTCGGCTCGGCTCATGAATATCCGGGATTACCCTGTTTTTAATTCTGTTTCGGATTGATGTTATCCCATACGGATTGATTTTATTTTTAGTGTACGGACAGACAGACGGATAGACGGACATGGCTAAATCGACTCGGCTGTTGATACTGAACAAGAATATATATACTTTATAGTGTCGGAGATGCTACCTTCTGCCTGTTACATACTTTTGCACAAACTAAATATACTCTGTGTACCTTTGGTACAGAGAATAAAAACTGCTGCGTAATTTTTCCGTGTCGCAATTCCACATTAAAAAGACAACGTATTGTCACTACGTTCTGTTACGTAGCGAGTAGAATTATTTTTTTAAAGAGTTGTCAAGCGTACATTTATTGATATTTCCAACTAATTTACCCACGTGCATGCCGGGGTTTGGCCATTAGAAACTATGCAAAGTGTTTATGAATTTAGTGCTCAAAATGAGTCCTGTGTAATAATAACACACACACGCACAGAAACCTAATGAGCAGCCAAGGAAAACGCATATTAAGCTTATCGCTGCTCTTGCATCTCAGTGTCCTGCCAACCCCAACCACCTACCAACCCTTTCCCCCTTTCGCTGAAAGGAGGCACGCATTGAAAGGGCTTCGATAAGCAACCGGTTATTTCCCTGTAGTTTTTGGGTTTTTAAGTCAACTTTTGTCTCGCTTAAATCAAAGACATGTGGGGAAACTTTTGCATTGTCATCGTTAAGATTGAGATCTTTATGTAGGTCGTTGCTGTTGTTTCTGTTGTTGGAGGCAAAATAGAGTTATCGAAAGTTTGTGGCCATAAAATGTGGCTAACCTGGGCATTAAGCGAACAAGATACGTGAAGTCAACCTGACTTTGAATTGTGGCCAATCCCTCTTCTTCGACCCACTTCTCCAGAGCCAGCGTAAGCCTTGGGGGTGTCATTTCGGGTTTCTTGTTGCCTTGGCTGGTTGAATTTATGACACAAGTAATTTGCGTACGGTCAAGCAGTCAGGCACAGGAGTTTCATTTCACCACACATTTCCATGTGTGTCTAATGTCCCTGGATGGCATGTGTCTAATTAGTTGTGCGTCTTCTGCTGTTTACCGAAACGAGGTCAAACTGTGCTCCGGCCAAAAGGACATTCCAAGGTGCGTCCCTGGGTTAATTGAAATGCCCACTGCAGAGGATTGAGATTGGACAGGCCTTGGCTAAATTTCGTTTGGACCAGCTAATTGAAACTAATACGCCAAATCTTCTGCTTAAGCAAATTATGCAAATTGAAGGCAATTAAAAATACTTGCTAATTGACTTGAGCGTAAACATTCGGGATAGGCTTCCCGGATGCAGGCAGGCACACTCACACACACACACACAGAGAAGGACGTCGACTAATTAAATTAAACAGCAACTGGACTGCTGCGGCAGTCGAGTATTAACTTATTTTTCATGCAATTAACTTTTTAGTGTTGACGGACGACGGCGCACAAAAGGAAAAAAAAAAACCAAATCAAAGAATTCCCATTTCCACACTCGCATGTGAGCGAGAGCAATTCCACAGCGCACAAAGAACACGGAATGGTCACTGGCGGTGGGCAATTCATTCCACATTATGCAAAAGTCGACAAGTGCATGCGTGCAAAAGTTCCTTTTTGGTGAGAATTCCTATTTTTTCTATGCATTTTTTTTTTTATTTAGCTTTTTGTATGAATAGAAAATTCATGTGCTTATGAAGCC
>JAEIFV010001388.1:0-44288 GCA_018904265.1 Lordiphosa collinella
ATTTTTAATTTTTGTCATTAAGTTCCACATCCGCGCAACTTCACAAACAACAGATTATCTTAGCCTTACCGCAAGTCTTTCAGCCTGTGATATTGGGTGCAACCAAAGACGTTCTAACTACAAAGATACATAGCGGCCATACAAGTGAATGTCAGTCTAAATAATGGTATATGGATTTTCAAGTGGATTTTTGGTTTTACTTTAGTATGCTCTATGTGTGAATGGTGTAAGGTGATTCTCTTAGAGCACTATCGCTCTCTGCTTAAACGAAAAAATCTTTAAAATCAATCTTCATATCACAGAGAGATAAATTCGTTAAAAGTGTAACGAAATCATGAATTCTTTTGAACAAAAGTCTGCAAAGACCGTTTTTTCTTAAAATTGGTATTGTGTAGAATTGACAAAATTTGTTTTTCTATTATAAAAGATTGTTAGAACATTTTATTGGAACAACATCCAGAAAATGAACTAAAGCGTTTCAGCTCGGAAGTCAAGTTCCATAAGCTTTATAAGACCAGCCTACTTTACTGTTTTTAAGAAACGAAATCATATTGGTCCACCACCAGCAATAAAGGACATTTTTTGGATTCTTAACAAGTGCTTAAAGAGGTATATCTCCATTAAGAAAAAATCGCAGAACTCCTTGGGATAGTTCACTTTTAAAGCTAAGGAGTGATACTTTCCGATGGTTTCAGAGAGTCCAAAGAATAGAATGGATTCCCCGAAAAATGCTCCTAAAAAACGCTCAAAATAGGCACTTTAAGCAACTTTAAGCTCAAATTACTAAAAATCTCTTGATGGATAATTTCTGACTTATAATAATGCCTCTCCTCCTTCGTCTTCTCAACAATCGTCTGGCAAGTGTGTTCGGATGACCCCTTAGTCGGTCTAAATAGTCGGGACATTTAATTCTTCTTCTATTCTCCAAATGCGCAATACCAAGGCGCTCCAGATATTTACGGGTATTTTCCGCCTGCAAGACTCGCACCTTGTTTAGATGGGATTTTGCTGCTATCCATAATTTGGAGCCCATATCTCCAGGCGTCCGACTTATGGCCTTGTACATATGGACTTTGTTCTTCAGTGACAACTTATTTCTGCTGTTTAGCAGCCAGGAAAGTTTGTCTACTCTAGCATAGAGGGACTTGGTGAGCTAGTTGATGTGTGTGCTAAAGAAGTCAACCTCTTATCAAAGTAAACTCCCAAATATTTGGCCAGATTCAAGGCTATGTTCCAACGCTTAGCCCAACTGCCAAAACGGAATAAATATTGTTGAATGATATCCGTAGCACTATAATTGCAGGAGTCTCTTGCCATAAAGACCGTGTCGTCCGCAAAGGTAGCCAGGAGCTGATCTTGAAGTTTCTCAATGGGAACTGTATCCCCTGTTGGCAAATCCATTGTAAATAGCGTGTAGAGAGTAGGTCCGACTACACTCCCCTGAGGAACACCTGCTCTTATAGATCTTACACTAGATTCAGCTACGTCAAGAATCACTGTGAAAGCTCTCTCCTCGAGGAAACTTCTCACAAGATCGAAGAGTTGAGGAGGAAGCAAACTTTTAGTCATGCACAGAAGGCCATCGTGCCGTACTCTATCAAAAGCCTGTTTTACGTCTACAAATACTGCCACCACGTATTCCTTAGCTTGATAACCATCAATAACAAAATTGACAACACGATTCAATTGTTCCGGTGTGCCATGCGACTTCCTAAAGCCAAACTGGAAGGGGGGATCCTACATCTGACTTCGTTCAGTGCCAATATTTGATTTAGCTGGCATCTTTCAAAAATTTTTGACTCCGAGAGACTCTTCCCAGGCTTGTGAATCATCACGATTTGGGCTTTCTTCCAGCACTTAGGGAAGTAGCTTAACCGCAAGGCAGCATTAAACATAAGGACCAGAAAGAGAAGAGCTTTGATGGGAAGAGCTTTTAAGACTCTATTGTCCAAGCCATCCTCACCTGGAGCCTTCTTACTGTTTAGATCCTTAATTTGTTCTTTGACCTCCTCAAGCATTATTGGGGGAAATGGTAGCGCAAGTTGACCAGGTATGTCAATGATATTATTGACGCGATTTCTATAACTATTTGATGTAAAGTCAAATGGCTTAAACCTATCCTCTAGGTTGAAGGCAAATTCTTCCGCACACTCTTGCGGTGACTTGGCCCAAGTCCTGTCAGCCTTTCGAATGAGAAATTTAGGAACTGCTTGCTTTTTGTACCGCCTTGAAAGCGCACAAAGTGCGTAGTTAGTGCTTAAATCAGGAGTTACGTTCTCAAGATAGCGGTCAGTAGCTTTTGCTTTATGCTTGTTTAACAGCTTCTTAACTCGATTAGCCACTCTTCGATATACTCTATCCACATTAGGGTCAGCTGAACGAACGTACTGTCTGCGGAGCCGCCTCTTTATTAGTATCAAAGTGTCCAGCGCAGGAGGTAGGTTACTAGTGTATCTGAAACCAGCAGCAGTAGAATTTCTAGGACGCGCATTTAAGGCTGCAGCATGCACCTTATTTAAAAATATGGCATACGCATCTTCTATGTCTTCTGGTAGCACAATCTAAAAACAGAACAGTTCATGGGGGTAGCAGCCGATTTTTGATTGCCTTATCTTTAGGAATACCTGCTAACTTCAAAATTAAGTGAGGGGGATGATAAAGCATAACACGGTGTGACAAAAAAATAATAAAAAAAAAATTTTTTTGAAAAGTAGCGTAGGTTGTAGATATGGTTCAGTAGATTTTTGTGGCATACTAGAATTTTTCAGTGCACATCGAAATTTTGAATAACGGTAAAAAAGCCTTTTTCGCACAAACACTCACTTATACGCCCATAACTTTGTCATATATCAAATGATTTTTATTTTCTTACCGGTTTTTGAAAGAAGAAATTTAGGTCTTTAAAGATATCATATATGACTGATCAGGATTCATTTCTTATCTTGGAGTATTTGCTACGTAAACCATTTTTGATTGGTTTTTTTTCCCATTTTTGTCTTTGGTGACGTTTTTGAACACTATTTGGTTCGAAACTCCCAATATTTGTTTTATTGTTTAAGAACAACACATCTTCACGGTTAGAACGTATGCCTTTTTTCTAAAATCGGTCAATAATTAGCAAAGTTATTTAAGTTTTTCGGATAACGAAATTTTCGCAATATGGTGATGAGTCGCGCCATAATAGCACTGTCGACCGAAAAATTGTTGAGTTTTTAGAGTAAATTATTGAATAATTTTTTTTAGAATATGTATTGTATAGCCATGTCCGTCTGTCCGTCAGTCTGTCCGCCTGTCTGTCTGTCCGTCCGTCTCTCAGTCCGTCTGTCTATATTAATAAATAGATCTCAGAGATGGTATGAGATAGAGGTTTGACATGTATGGAACATAAGCTTCATATGTTTACAGGCAGATCAAGCTTACTTTCAATTATTGCCACGCCCCCTCCCGCCCCCGAAATTTAGAAAAAACGTCATATCTTCGGCAGTTTTATAGATAGAAGGTTCGTACTTCTTGGACATATTTAATAATCGGGATTCTTAATCGGTTTACCAAAGGATTGGTAAAGATGGGATGAACGATAGTCAAGATATAAGCGAAAGAAACTTCAGTAGCAGCATATGCTTCAGCAGCTACTGCAGCGTCTAAATTTACACTGAGCGTACACTTTTGTGGGTAAAGAGTGTATTATAGTCGGGCTTCCCAACTTTCCTACTTGTTTTAATTAGGCTTTTTAAGGTTTTTTTTTCCTAAAAAGTTAAATAACTCAACCATATATTACTCGATTTAAATAAACTAAGTTGCAGAAGACGCAAAATTAAATGTTTTTTTGAAACTGCATACCAAAAATTAAATAGTTTTATATAAATTTGACCTATTCATTTTCATTTAAAATACGGTGAAGTCGCAAAAAAACTGAAAAATCGATTTGTTTTTCATGTAGCTCCCCCAATTTTTATCCGAGATTGCAATGTAGTTGCACCGTTGGAAAGGTGTTACATTTCTCTTTCCAAAGACGCATTGCAAACTATTATAGGACGCCTAGTTTAAGAAATATGATTTTTAACTTTATCAACCTCGAAAAGACGGACTTTTAACCGTTATTCCAAATTTTGATGTGCACGAAAATTTGTGGTATGCCACAATGTTACATTTAACTATGTCTAAAACCTACACTATGTCGCATTCCAGAAGTTTTTTGACTGTCACACCGTGTAATCAGTGTGAATATCTAGGTATTCAGTTCTAAGCCCATTGTATATAAACAAATCAATGGCGCTGGGCGTACTTCTAAGTGCGTATGGGAAATGTGTCGCCTCCCCTGTTGCTCGTATCTGGGCAGTGGTGGATACTAATGCATCATGAAGGCAAGTTCCTCTCTCGTCTCTTCTATAATTTCCCCAGAATTTGTGTTTCGCATTGAAGTCACCTCCAATAAGAAATTTGTTACCAAGGCTTTGGAATAAATTTTCAAAGTCTAATGTTCACCAGGTATGAGCAGGGGGAAGGTACATGGATGAAATATTCAGTTCTCCCAAACTGGTGACATTTTGAATTGAGGCCATCTGCAACTTATGCTGTCTAACGGGCGTTAGTTCAAAGTATGAAAGCCGATTTTTTACTAATATTGCAGCACCTCCTCTTGCTGAATTACTTGGATGATCAGCTTAATGGGTTCCGTATCCGGGTATGAAAATTGAGACTCTGAAAACGCAGTCTTGCTTAGCACACGAAAATCATCTAGAATCACTACCAACCATTCAAGATACTGGACATTGTTGCATAGTGTTATATGTGTAATGCCAGTTATATGTTCATCGCCCGATGACTGCAATAATATCAAGCCAGGATTCGGAAGAGCTATTCTACTGCCGCCAACATTTCCAACTTCTGTTGATGCTAATAAACCAGTTATACTTCAAATTTATAAATTTTCTTACTTGAAAACCAAATAACCAAATACAGATGGCTTTAATTGATTGTGCCATCTTTTCTTCAAAATAAATTAAATCAAAGTTAAATTTCCCTAAGTATTCTTGCAATTCAGCTCTGATAAATTGAACAAAAACCACATCAGCTCTTTGAAGTGGCTCTTCAACTGCTTGGTTAAGTTGCAACATGTTAACGATCTAACAACAAATTAGGCTTTACATTAATTATAAGACACCTGCTTTGAAGCGCACGTAACATAATTTGCATATACGATGACAAACTAATTCAAAATTCATACCTAATTTTAAACTACTACCAGCTCCAGGTACTTCCTTAAATTTTTTGTGAACCCCAACAGCTGTCAAGGTGATTACTTCAGTGGTCATTTGGAACAAACCCCCGCTCTTGTATGTGCCACATATGCAAAGTTTCCCAAAGTTTTTCACTGGCATATTAAAAATTAAATGCCTCGGTTGAACAATTCAAAATTCTTCACGTGCTGGCTAAGGACCCGTGGACTTACATATGTACAGAGTGTCAATCAGCAGTCAGCCAGTCAGTCAGTCAATCAATTTTCAGCCACCGGCATACGAGAACATCTACTTATTTCCTGACATGTCATTTCATAAATATTTAATTATTGTGGTGGACCTGGCCAGGACACTGGAAGGTATCTGCATACGCGTACATATTTCAAGTGACAATTATTTGGTTTTCTTTTTATTTCTTCTCTTCGCTTATTCTCTCTCTTTCTCTTTCTCTGCCTGTCTTTTTTAGTTTGCTGGAGAATTTACTTCAAGTCGCAGCAACTTTACTTTAAGTGTAATTTTTTGTTAGTGGGCAACATTTCATGAATTAGCAATGAGTCCCACACACACACACCCCCACTTTACTTGGGGGTGGAAAAAGTGCGTGGCATACGCCGCTGGCAGTTAGTCATCCAAGTTTTTTCCTTCGTGCCGAAAAAATGAAATGGTATACTACGTCATTGTCACACGCTCTGACATTTTACGCCAACTTGGGCTTAGCAAGTAGCTAAGAACCAACCTAAAGGTAGGCTGGCTTCGCTCTGCCTTGTCTGCTTCGGCATGTCATCTAATGTAATGAAGCGCAGGAACGAGAGCAAAAGGTTGTTCCCTAACAAAGGAAACAATATTTTGTATTTTTGTATTCCAGACAAGGTTGTGCCTTTTGTATGTATTTTTTATGTGACGCATAAGCAGAGTCCTCGGCAAAGGTGGCTAAATCGTAAGCTATTTAAATGATTGCCTTGCGGGCTGAGGCTAATGTTAATTGCATTTACGCATTAGGTAGGAGTGAGAGGGGAGTTGGAGTGACTTAGAGGGTTGATGATTTGAAATCCATAAAAGTTTGTCTATCTAGCATTAGTAGAGTTTGCTATCGATTGCAGGCAAACGTTGACTTGGCTCTTAAAAACTGCTGTAACTAGTTCATTCCAATTGCCAATTGTTCTGCATCAAATTTGCATTTACTTACAAATGTTTTCTTATTTGCTATAAAAACAGATTTATTACTTTAATTCCACACCAAAAAGTTCTTAGCAATTTCCTATAGAATCCTAGATTGACCCTACCGCTTTCATCATTCTATGCGTCTATTACTTCTTCGACAGTAAGTGACATTTTTGAAAATGCCTCCAACTGAACTCTTTGTACCATATTGAACATTTCCCAATAATATGTCTTAGGCTTCCTTCACAATGTTCGACACATGAGACATGAGGATACAAAAATTATAATCTCGAAGTCGACAAATGAGATTCCGTTTACACTGAATGTCATGTCATAAAATTTTGTGAAATGGGTACAATGAACAAAGTTCAAAATCAAATTAAATTCATTGTGAAAAAAGTAGATCGTTTTTAGTTTGCATCGATTCGGCCAAATATCGTCTGAGGTTTGGGGCTAGATGCTAGATGCGACAATTATCTGCGTTGACTTTGGTTATTTAGCTGTTGAAGACAACGAGGAAGAGCCAATCACTTTTACACGGTGGACGAGCTGAACTTAACTCGTTCACCAAAATAAATGGTGAACTCAGACGAAAACTTTGAGCATACCGTGAATTCTGTTGAAAAAGATGCATGGAATGCATTTAAAAATGTGGTTTAAGGATTTTTAGGAAACCGAAAAGCTCCTAATAGTGCAGCATATGCTGAATGCATATAAAATCTTAAAATGCAATATGAGTCTTCATTTCTTACAATTCCTTTCTTACAAAGTCATTTAGATTTTTTTCTGAAAATTTCGTCAACATGCGTGATGAGCAAAGTGAGAGGCTCCACCAGGATATTAAAGAAATGGAGAAAAGGTACCAAGGAAGGTGGGGCATTAACATGATGGCATATTACTGTTGGTGCTTAAATAAAGACGATTACAATAAACTTCCTAAGCGGAGGTCAAAAAAGCGCAGATTCTTAGAAACTGAATTACCTTGTTGTGAGGTTCTTTCTGTCCGTCCCTGTCTGTCCACGTGGGCCAGAAATCTCATTTTGGCCAAAACTCCGGCATTTCTACACCAGACTAGCTAGGAAGCTAAAGTTTTTTACGAAATGTTCTTAAAAGATTGAACTTAACGCACATAATTTTTTAAAAAATAAAGAAATTTTAAAACATATTGATAATCCAAGTCAAAGTTGAAAAATTTTTCAACTTTTGGATTTTAATTAAAAAAAAAAACTTGTGTTTAGACTTAAGCCAAATTTTGCAGAGAGGATATACAAGTGTAGATTGTTTCTAAGAAAAATAATTGTCATGATGAGTTATTAACTCAAAATAGTACTGACTTTGAATGCCCACCCTGTCAAGGATTTTCAGTCAATCTGACTACTTTCATCGTTATTTTTATTTATTTAACCTGTTTTTTACATTCATTTCTTAAAACAAAAACTAATATATAAACAATTAATTAATTAAAAAATAATTTTTCTATGTATTTTAAACCGTAATTCCGTGTTTCTAAAAGTATGCTACACATTTTAATCCATGGGAATAAAAATAGCTTAGCTCTCACAGTTTGGCTTCATGGTCCAAATTCCGGAGTTTTAAAAAAGAAAAGCATACTTTTCGGCTGACTTGAAAATTGAAACTGGCTCGATGCCACATTGGGATACATTTTTGAAAAGGATAATAAAATAAGCAAAACCGCGCAAAAGCGCATGCCTCAGTTATAGTACAATATTCAAAGAGAATTATTTGACATGTTACGAGTGATTAGCCAGTGGCACCCGTGGGCACTCTCAAATCAAAGTAGCCAAATGTAAAAAAACCCAACAAATTACTGATTTTTTCCGTTTTTTATGAAAACTAATACAATTGGAAACTTCTTTATATTTTTTTAATCTAAATCTTGTCCCGTAGTCGAAAATATATAATTAATCTCTAGAAGCTGTTTCTTTCCTAGTTTCGCTATAATTTTTTCTTTTTTTAGCAATTTTCCATTAAAAAAATCCACTTTGAATTGCTGCCATTCAAAAACCAAGAAGTGAAAATGTTCCAAATTTTGGCATAAAATAGCTATAAGTATTCTATAATCGCCGTTTGGCCAACATTTCGGCATGCTGGCCCAGTGTGCGTCGGTCCGTCCGTCTGTCAGTCTGTATGAACGCGACGATCTCAGAAACCAATAACAGATAGAGCCACAAATATTTGCATGTAGGTAGGTGTATACCATACGCAGATCAAGTTTGTTTCAGATTTGTCAACTTACCTTTTTTCCTCGGGGGTTTCACCACCTTTTAGAAAATGAATGAGAATGAGAGAGGAAAGGAAAAGCATGTGCAAAATACAAATACAAAAAAGGCCATCATCTCCTTTGCTCTCACAAGTTGCAAGGACGACTATGTTCGGGCAACAATCGAGCTTGACACGCCTTGAGCACAGAGCGAGTGTACTCGTGACGGCTCGTTGCAGTTCGCTGGCGTTCACACCTTGTTTATTATACTTAACGGAGATAAAGCTTTCAGAGAAGGCTAAGGGAATACCCTGAAGAGCAGAAATCTTTTATGTTCTTTGTTCATTTTGCCATGCTGCAATCTAAAAATGGAAATAAGTGATATTGTAATCAAAATTGATTAAAAAAAAAATTTGCCTTACTGAGATTTGAACCCAGGTCTTGCTGCCTTTTAGTTAAAGGCCTTGACCTCTACACCACTGCCGAGGAAATGCTAACCAAAGGTGCTATAGGAATTCAGGCAAGCAATGGGCAGCACTTTTTGTATCGTTTACCAACACTGGAAGTTCTCATTTCAACCAGAGAAATAGTGCTCAACTAGTAAGAAGACAGGGATGCTTAGTTATGGAATTTCGGGCTAGTGTATTTTGTTGTTAATCTGTCAAAAATTCCTCAATTCAACTTTTCCGCAGCTCAACAGGGGGTCGTGAATACCCTAAATGTATTAATGATTGAAAGACAATTTTAGTAGCTTTTAATTTGGTAATTGAGATATTTGTAATTAAGTGAGAAGATCTTTTTCAAAAGACGATAATTTGGGATTATCTCGAAATCTGTTCTAAATTTTTTTGACTCCAGATTCGGATTCAGCGGATTCATCAAATTGCTGTAAACTTGTGTTATTTGTAAACTTGTGTATTCGTGGAGCTTCATAAAACCACCATGAGTCTGCCTCTTGAAAAGAATGCAAATCAAATGCCACTTCGACACAGAATACACAACACAAAGTCTAGCCAAAGCCAACTTAAGTAACAATGTCGCTCTGGCGGCTAGGAAACCCTGCACATTTGACGAAGCCAATATGCAACAAACAAATCCAGGGAACCAATCTTTTGGTTAAAATCGCATTGTTCAAAACAAAAAGAAAGGATTTTGTTAGGCTTCAAAAGGTAGAGTTGAAGTAACAGCAAAAGGCACTTGGTTAATTTTAGACATAAGCGCAGCTGCAGCGAACGCTGAATTGGGGATATAATGCTTGATGCAATCGATTTCATCAACAGCACTTCCATCAAGCATTAGAGTGTTTTGATTTTGTCGCACTTTTGAAAAAGTAGTATGGGATCCTTTCGTCTCCTGTTCCTTTATAATTTTTTCGGTTTCTTTGACTGTCAACGGTCCATCCAATAAATCGTCATAGAATCAAATAGCCGTTTACTGTATCTGTATCGCAGATATAGAAGTTTGAAAATGTTCTTTAAGAATGTCTTCTGATAATTGTTAAAGTGCACTATTGATAATTTCATTAAAATGTCAGTATTCTCGTTTATTATCTAAGTATATATTTTTGTGGTAAGATGAATTAGTTTTTCTAATATCGTTTAATACCAAGGATTTGTGAGTTCTTTGCCATTATTCTCTTTTGGTATGGTCGACTAAGAGAGGGACAAAGTGTGAGCTAAACGACCAACCAAGGCGTGCGGATCTGCACTTAGGTGTAAATGCTGTCTCAGGAAACAAAACAAGTCACCTACCGAAAGCGGAGCCAATATAATATTTCATTTAAAGGCGATAAATCACAGTCTGTTTCAAATATACGAAGCTTCTATATGATTATCATTTGTGTTGATTGGTTTGCATGTTCTTCGATAGAAAGGTATTTCTGTTTCCACTTTCTTTTCAGCAACCTGTAGTTGCTGAGTGAACTCCAGGAAACTGAATCGAAAAGCAACTTAGGTTGGATTTAAAATTCTCTTACCTGCCTGGCTCTGCCTTCTTCTGTTCATTCGAACCATAATAAGCATATCAAAGTAAATTTGTTGCCGTAGCGCCTAAAAGGAGGCCAGCAAATACTTTGAACAAAATCAATATGTAAGCGTGTATATACTATGTGCGAGTATGCTAGAAAAACACACCCAACTACCCACACACACGCACACACACGCTCACTGAGAGAGCCCCCCCGCCGTGTAAACGGAACACGCGCGCTATTAAAATTTTCATTTTTATGATTATCGCCTGCGAAAATCCGAAACAATTGTGCGAGTTCACACGACAGCCGAGCGCAAGGACTTCGCCAGGATCCTAAGCTAGCCCAAAAGGCTTGCGTTGGTTTGCTGTTTGCGCAAATGTTTAACTTTGGCCATAAAATTAAATTTAATTTTCAATTACTGCGGTTGGCACATCGCGAATGGTAAACGTGGGCAAATGTCACAGTCGAATGCTTGAGGAACAAACACAACACTTGAGTGAGCTATCAAATATTTTTGCATAATTCTGCCTGACAAATTGCGGCGGTTGTTTTGCCCACTTAAAGCAAATGCGGCTGCAGCTGCTTCAATTTGCGGGTCAGCATGAAAAATTCACCATTCGCCAGTGCCCCGTTTGCCCTGGGGCAGCGCATTGGCCAGCAGAACTTGGAGCAGCTGCTCGCTCCTGCCTTTCTGACTTCCTTTCGGCCGCACTTTGCGTTGCATATTTTCAGGCGTCATCGTCTAATGACTGCAAAAATGTACTTTCGGGAATGCGCGGTGGAAGTTTTTCGCCCTAAGTGGGTGAAGGTAATTTTCCACGTAGCCGTTCTCCTTGCCATTTCAGCTAAATTGTTTTTGCTAAAAATTTCCGTGTTCCACTGTTGCGTGAGTGGTTGTTTTGTGGGGTAGAACTTGGAAGGGCAAATGGTGCAAGCAAATTTTTATATATTTAATACAACGCAGGGGATATCAAAGAGTCGACCACAGCTTGATTTGTTTAAGTTTAGCACAACACACTTTGTGCCGTTTTACTCACGAGGATAAGTTGTTGCATTTTGTTGCTGGCGCAGATGATGTCATCAGAGTAAAAGGAAGTTAATGGGAGAAACGAAACTTTCTTATTTTGTCTTTTGCTTAAGAATAAAGTATTTTAATATAACTGAATGGAGGGTTTTATCGGCATCCTGTAAAAAATTCTTAAAGTCGCAAGCCCGCGCAGCATTGTTTGGCAGGAAGCGGAAACAAAGATGCTCGAAATCGGGTACGCTGAAAAGAAGTCTTAAGGGCAGCTCGATAACGGTTCGGTTGTTTTTCGCGCAAGAGAAAGGTACCTACAGTTTAACAAAGAATCCAAACCAGTTTGAGAAGCTTTCTCTTGGCTAGTTACTTCAAAGCTGGTGCCAACTGCTGTAGAAAGTGACCAGGGGTGTAAGTTTTGGAAAGAAAAAACTTTTCATTAGATGTCCCGAGGCGGGATCGAAACCACGAACTCTTGCACAGCGGGCGCACACACCAGGCGCTGAGTCACACCCGGCTCACCCGTCTTAAAATAGGTAAAACAGTTTCCGTAAGGGTTCAATTGATGAAACAAGTTCGCGGTGATAATTGATTACCTCTTGCCAGAACCTACGGGTATTACACGCGATACAAGTATATTCGTTGTAACTTAAATGACGACAAACATACTGGCCAGTAAAAGTTCTTGAGTACCCAAGACGCCGTCAAAAAGTTAGATACTTCTTAAAGAAGTTTAACGATTTTAAGGCCCTTCCTAATACCCATCAGACTTGTGGAAGGCTTTTAATCTCTTCTGGCATGTGTTAACTGCTGAAAGATTGCAAAAATAACTAACTTGCGAACATTTTAGGCTAACATTTTAAGCTTACTTTTATAGCCTATTTCCACTGGCATCATTTCTATCATTTTCATTTCTTGAAATTTTTGGCGTTTCCATTGACAAAACATCATTTTGTTGCCATTCACAATGCCACGTTGACAAAAACTGCCGATGCTCTGATCTTGTTGATTAATATTTGTCTGAAAGTTTTATAAATTGTGTGGAAGTTTATATTAAAATGAATGCTGCTTTGGCGTGCCTGTGCACTATGGGTAATATTTCAATTTATCGGGTATTTAGACATTTTCTTAAGTTGTTCAAATTTGAATTTTTTTATGTTAACGTCTCAAGAAATGATCGAGCTTTAAAGCTCCATACTCAAAATGTTAAATAACAGACCTATGTTAAGACAAACAGCTGTCAAAGTCAGCTGTTGCTGTAAAACGCACGTGCTTTAAGGGGGTCTTCTCATTGAGCAACTTTTTTTCGACTTTTTTTTTTGCATTTATTTATAGCTTGGATATTCAAAAATATCCCCCGAAAGGATTTTCGAAAACTCGAATTAGTTTAGGAGATATAGTCCTTTTAGTGACCCAATGTGACCTAAATTCCCAAGCAACTGCAAACTTAAAGCGCGTTTATCTCGAAACCACGTTTTTCGAACTGGCGGCCATGATATCTCCAGTTCAACTGAACCGATTTTCATGAAACAAAGTGGAATCGACGCAGAATTGTCACCATTCTCGGGTGAACCTCGACCATAATTTTAAAAATATTTTACTATTTTTTTTTTACACTAAACTACAAAAAAAAGCCCGAAATTGAAATTTTTTTTTTTGAATGGCCGCCATTTTGTCAAAAAAAAATCACAAAATTAAGTTTGAGGTTCACCCGAGAATTACATCTATACTGATTATAACCCCGTTTTTTTTTCATTTCGGACGCTCCGGAGACCCGGAATCGTGGCCGCCGTGACGACACCTTTTTTTTTCACCACCAACTTTGAAGTCTCATTACTTTTTGAACAGCCCTCGTATCGAGGCAAAACAAATTTTTTTATTTACTTTGAACCTTTTGTAATACAATAAATAAAAAAGTTTTCAATTATTCTTTGCGTTTTCAAATAAGAATTTTTTTAAAAAGGGTCCACAAAACGGGTTTTGAATGAGAAGACCCCCTTAAAACTGCAATGTTTTTGCAGCCAATTCTTCAATTGTTATTTTGGAAACTGCAAGCTTATTTTGAATAAAACTTGAAATAGATACCACTCATACAGGTTTGTAGTATATGTTGGTTGTACTAATATTTTGTTTTTGTGCGTGTTCTACTAATATTTTGTGAAAATAGAAAAGGTTCTCAAGGGTCATTTCTTGGAAAGAAATTTTAACTTTGCGGAGACTTTTAAAAAAATGTTAGCATTTGCTAGCTGTGTGTCCAAGTGTATGTCGTAGAGTCATTAAATTAATCGCAATTAATCTTTTGCAGGTGTATATGCGTTTTTAAACGCCGAGCTTTTCGATATATGGCGCAAAGAGAAAGGCCACATAAACCAAGAAAAAGCCATTTTGGACTTTTTTAAAATGAAATTAAATAAAAACATTGTTGTTTCAAACTATGAAGCGGTTTTGAAAAGCAGATGCCATAGTTTTTGCAGTAATTTGATGGTCAGATGGCAAAAAATAGGAACATAAATTATTTTGAACGAAAACATTCAGATTGGTTAATGAGCACCACCCAATTACAAATTAACGAAACAAATAATCGAAAAATTGGACGTCCAAAGTTGTCTTTCTCGTTAAAAGGAATAGAAGAAAAAAAAAACAAGCAGCAGCTCTATCAAAGTCTCAGCAATCCAACGTTTCTTTGTTAATTCAGCTGCAAGCACAGCAGCTCGCAGAAAAGGGAAATTTAATCTTGCTGCCGTTCTAAAAACGCTTGAATAAAAACGCGCTTTGAATAATTCTATAAAGAAGCCTATCCGATCATCTAAAGATGAAGCCTTAGCTTTTATTTTGGATCAGCGCTTGTCGAAGGAGCAATATTGCGCAATAAGAGAGGATGTTAAGACAAGAAACGCCGACATTTATCCTTTGTTTAGAGATGTAGCTGAACAAAAACAACATTGCAGACCGGCTAATATTCAAATTAATGAAACCGTAGCTAAGGTGCCTCTGCAAGACCTTTTAAATCACACAGCCACTCGTATTGTTGTGCTCCAAGAAGACGTTATTATAAGTGCAATGAGAAAAGAGGAGATAAATTTCTTGTCCGCGGATTTAATCTTAAGCTATGGATTCGACGGAAGTACCGGACAGTCTAATTACAACCAGGCATATGCTGATCAAAGATCCTGCGATGCAGACTCAAGCTTGTTTGTCACAACGGTTATGCCTCTTAGATTGATTGAAGCTTCCGGACACGTATTATGGAATAATCATACACCACAGTCAATAAGATTTTGCCGTCCACTTAAATTAGAGTTTTTAAAGGAAACAAAAGAAGCCATAATAAAAGAGGACAGTGACATAAAAGACGAAATAAAAAAACTGCATTTATATCAAGTATCGTCTTTATCTGACAGTTATAGATGGAAAGGTGCTTAATGCACTGACCAAAACAAAATCTTTTCAAGCATGTCCAATTTGTTTTGCCACGCCAAAGGATTTTCTGGCAAATAAAAATTTTAAGTGCCAAGAGTTTTTACCAGCTATGCAAAATTTGAAATATGGAATAAGCCCACTACATTGCTGGATAAGATGTTTTGAATTTGTCTTGCATCTCGGCTACAAGCTACACCTTTAAAAAAATGGCGAGTGGTAACTTCTTTGGACAAAAAAACTGTAGCTGATCGAAAAAAGGTATTCAGGACTTGTTTTGGGAGAAGTTATTTTCTATTTTTTGATTTTCTTTTCTTCTTCCGCTTCCATTTGTTGCCTTGGCTGACGAACCGGTGACAACTTTTCTAAAAAGGTTGATAAACCGAAACAAAACGGAGCTGGAAATACAAATAATGGGAACACAGCGCGACGAGCATTCAACGACTTTGCAGTATTTTCAGAAATAACGGGAGTTGACCAGCAAATTATTCAAAATCTGCGAACAATATTAATATGTTAGTCATGTCAACAACCGATTCATTTCGATAAATTTGTACAGTTTTGTTTTAAAACTGGCGAAATGATTGTTGAAACTTATGAATGGCTGCCGATGACACCAACTGTTCATAAAATAATTGCCCATTACAGGCAGATTATAGAAAATACAGTACTTCCAGTAGGATACTTTGGTGAAGAAGCGTCTGAATCACGCAACAAAGTAAATAAAGAAGACAGACTTCATCACGCACGAAAGCACAGCAGAATTCATAGTTTCGCTGATGTTTTTAATAGAGCAATGGATTCGTCAGATCCAGTTATATCATCGACAAACCTTATGATGCGAGTACGCAAACATTAAGGGGGTCTTCTCATTGAGCAACTTTTTTTTCGATTTTTTTTTTGCATTTATTTATAGCTTGGATATTCAAAAATATCCCCCCAAAAGGATTTTCGAAAACTCGAATTAGTTTAGGAGATATAGTCCTTTTAGTGACCCAATGTGACCTAAATTCCCAAGCAACTGCAAACTTAAAGCGCGTTTATCTCGAAACCACGTTTTTCGAACTGGCGGCCATGATATCTCCAGTTCAACTGAACCGATTTTCATGAAACAAAGTGGAATCGACGCAGAATTGTCACCATTCTCGGCTGAACCTCGACCATAATTTTAAAAAATTTTTTTACTATTTTTTTTTTACACTAAACTCCAAAAAAAGCCCGAAATTGAAATTTTTTTTTTTTGAATGGCCGCCATTTTGTCAAAAAAAAATCACAAAATTAAGTTTGAGGTTCAGCCGAGAATTACATCTATACTGATTATAACCCCGTTTTTTTTTTTTCATTTCGGACGCTCCGGAGACCCGGAATCGTGGCCGCCGTGACGACACCTTTTTTTTTCACCACCAACTTTGAAGTCTCATTACTTTTTGAACAGCCCTCGTATCGAGGCAAAAAAAAATTTTTATTTACTTTGAACCTTTTTGTAATACAATAAATAAAAAAAGTTTTCAATTATTCTTTGCGTTTTCAAATAAGAAGTTTTTTAAAAAGGGTCCAAAAAACGGGTTTTGAATGAGAAGACCCCCTTAAGCCCTTACCCTTCCCATCGATGTTATAAGCCTTTTAGCATGTGAAATTGGAGATTCAGAGAATACTTTCGATCAGTTCGAAGATGAATCTTACGCTCCATTTTTTCAGTTTGACGAAGAAGTTGAAAACGAAGAGAATTTTGATTAATTCTTGATAATTCATGTATTTAATTTTCAAAATTAAGTTTTTTCAATATTATTACTTAATTTTTTTGTAAAGAAAAAGGTTTCCGCAAAATAAAGATGCACATTTATATTCAGTTTCTTAAAAAAAAAAAACATAACATAACAAAAATAAAAAAACCGCATCAAAAAATCTTGCTTACTTTAAAAGTTTTAATTAATACCCGATAAATTGAAATATTACCCATAGTGCAATGGTTTTGATTCGATTTTGCTCTGTTCATTCGCTGAACGAATCGTCGGGAGCGAAAATTATAAAAGTCACTTGCGTTTGTGTGTGTATGTAAGAGTGGGGTGTTTGTTTTGGCTTGTGACTCGCACAAGCCACACACAAACACAAAAAAAAAAAACAAATACCGAAAAAAAGACCCTTTGAGGCGATCAGTTTTTTTTTCGATCATCTACTGACTCCTAAAGTGAGAGCGCTCAGTCGGACCGCTCTCTATAAATTGTTATTGAACGAGCAAAACGAGAACAGGTCAGCTGAGAACAGTCAACTGAAAACAAAAACAAAGAGAAACGAAGTGTTCTGCTCAGAGCAAGAGCAAGCGTGCATGGGTTTTTTCGGTTTTGTTATTGAGAAGACCGGAAAGGGAACAACGATCAATTGTTATTTACGAGCTCTGGTTGTATGTTTTTCAGAAGGAATACTTTGCCCTCCCGTGCCCCTTTCTACACATCCTTCCACCCTACCATCCGCCACATTGGCAGTTTTGATTAGGAAGTTTCGATTGGGCATTTACTTTAGGCCAAAAAGCTGTCAGCCATGAAAAGCTGAATTTATTGTAATGCCATAATACTTCATCATTATTGAGCAATAACAAAATGTCGCCTTACTTCGAATCAGCAATACATGTATAAATATTAAGGCTTACCTTTAGCATTAATTCCTTGAAATTATTCAGATTTCCAGTCCAAATGGGCGCATCATATTGATTCTACAATTGGTCCACGCGATGAGTTCGTTATAAAGTAATCAAGTTTG
Source organism: Lordiphosa collinella (assembly GCA_018904265.1). Classification (NCBI taxonomy): domain Eukaryota; kingdom Metazoa; phylum Arthropoda; class Insecta; order Diptera; family Drosophilidae; genus Lordiphosa; species Lordiphosa collinella. Next base: position 17,784 of record JAEIFV010001388.1, read on the forward strand.
TCCAATAACTTCAGCTTTAACTTCAGTTTAGTACATATTGCTCTAGTGTCTAATAATTGATATGTTTTGGTAGTGTGTGATTTCCTTCCTCACACTCGGCTTTCGATATGTGTTGTTGATAAATTTTTCATATATTGTAAAACTTCTAACAAAAATTGCTTATGACTTGAGATATATATATGTGTGTGTGTATATATATTTTTAATAGTAATACTTAAGCATTAGTTTACTCTTTGCAAGAGTGTTGATATGTATGCGATATTTAGCACAGTTTTTTTTCCTACACTAATTCATTATTTGAGTACTTTTTTAGTAGCCTAAAAAAACTTGACTAGAATTTTAAGCAATTGATTTTTAAGCCTTTTACATTGATATGTTTGGTTGTTAGTTTGAATACTTTTTTTTTTTTAGTTTTTAGATTCGCTTTTGGTTACTTGTTCTCTTGTTTTTTGTTGGTTTTTTGCATGTTTTGTTTATGAATTTGGCTTCCACTTTGAACAAGTTCCACAGTTTTCGAAACTCTCTCTGACGGTGCTCTCTCTTTTAGCCGTCGCAGTAATGCTCCACCATTGAATCGCCTCCAACTCCGCGTCCACCCACTCGCCCTCTCTCTTTCTGCCTCTCTCGCCTGCTTCTCTCTCTCTCTCTCTCTCAAATTCAGGCGGCAACGGCAGCGGCGGCTACTTCTCTATGTATTCCTGTAGTTTTTTTATGTTCACTAATTTTTTCCGATTCCGTTTTGTGTCCACATTCGCCTGTGCTCGTAATTCACCGAAAAAAACGCACAACAACAACAACAATCACTGAAATATGAAGTCTACTTTTAGGCGCTTGTTATTCAATTTATCCTTCGATTCTTGGTTGTAGGAAAATTGATGGCTTGTTTTAGTGAACTTCGTCCTACGAATGGCCGCTGCCGTTGGGGGCTTCCCCGCACACCCTCGCAACACAACACAAATTATACAACCGTGGGCTGAGCTGCACCGCCTCTGCTTGGTTTTTTAAGTATAATTCCGCACTCGCGTTTGATACACCTTTTAAGGGCAAAGACGTGTACAACACCGTTCGATGGCGATTTATTGCACAATTTTTTTTGTGTTTTTTGAAGAAATTGCCAGTCGATTTTATTTTATTTTTTTTTCTTGGCTTCTGTTCGCTGCGTGTGGCTGAGTCAAAGTGTTGTCGTTTACTCACGAGCTTCTGGCCGCGCTGTGTGATGCCAGGCCATGAATTTTTCATGAATCCTTATTAGAGATTTTCGCCCCATCTCAGTTGAGATTGCTGCGCAGCAGCCGACCAGAGAGCGAAATGGTGGCGGATAACATCCACTGCATAGGCAGTGAATGGGGGCCTAAGTAATAGCTGTAGATTGGATATGATCTATTCGGACCAGATATGTTGCTTAAGTTTTTAGTTTTTAATACATTTGTTAAGCATTTTAAGATTAGCTTGGCATTGGTGTGGGTGGCGTTGTGGGAGTACATTTAGGGGGTGTGGATTTATGTGTTTATTTTATGCTCTTTTCCTCTTTGCATGTCAGTTTGACATTTGTCTTATGTTGAATTGAGAGAGACTTTTGGCGCAGACGCTTTAATTCAATTTGATTTTAACTCAACTGTCGCTAGATGGCGCCACCATATACATTTTTGAAAGTCAAGCTTCGCACCAAGCTTTACTTAGCCAATGCACAAACCTATTTTGAAGCTCAACAATTTTAAGGGATGCAAGCTAACTTTTTTATTTAAACGAATAATAGAATGAGCCAGCAAGGGTGGGTTGTGAAGCATTTGAAAAAGTGCGGGAAGGTTCTTATCCGGTAGCAAATTTACTCACAGATCCCGAAATTTTCTGCAATATTGAGCACTCTGATCTGAACGGTTATCTATCCAAATCGGTATATCTGAAGCTGGGCTGTATTTTGAATGTTGTATTTTATATTCATTCTAATTAACTACTTCGAGGGCGTAACCAGGGCATCTTGCCATCCGAGCGTGAGCTGAATTCTGAGAGAACAAATACTAAGCTGCGACAAACAAAAAGTTTGCTCCTGATCCTGAGACTAGTTCTGGTTCCTCTCATTCTTTCGAGCGACTTCTACCATCAATTTCGGCTAGCTCCGCACTCTTTTATTAATTTGTAAAATGTTCAACTTTTTTGGCTTATAAAACATACATATCCATGAATATTTCACGAATCCGTGTGCATCTTATTAATGAAATATATCAAGACTGACAAATATATTTTGGAACAATGGTCCCAAATCCCAAAAGGATGGCCCAAAGTCGAAAAATGTATATTTTTCTAGGGACTCTTAATGGTTGGAATAGTTGTACATAGAGAAGAGAAAAACTGTAAGGTTCATATTGATATCCACTGGTTAAAATGAACTTTTGAGTCATATAATTTTTTTCATATCATTGGGTTCGAAAAAAATTCTTTCTGATCCAAAATAATATAATTTTTTCGATTTAATATTAAAACGTATCAGAATGATCCCAAAAATGTAACAGTGGTTGACTTAAATATCAATTTAACTCGAAGTTCGAAAAACACACACTGCTATGGGGCTACACATGCTGCTTATTAGGTTCCTACATCCCTCTTTTTCTTTCGAGCTGCTTAGTTTCCTCCTTCCTCTTAAAGCCAGACCAACTGTTTCGCAGAACACCTTGCTCTTCGTCCAAAGCATATCCAGTTTTCTCATTTCCCGCGTGTGCACTCCAGTACTGTGCACTGGCACCTTCTTAAAGCCTAGTACGAAGAACGCAAAAAAGCGCTCGCAAACAAAAATCTTCATATAAAAATGAAACTGTAAAACCGCTCGCAAAATTTTTGACGTAAAACGTTTTGCGACTAGTCCGCTGAGAAGCAAACAAGGGGGTTGGTAAAATCCACACTTGCGGCCTCGCGTTACAAACTACTCTGCGAATGTGGATTTTATTGAACAGCTGTTCGAGTTTTGTTTGTGCGCCCAAACTAATTAAATTTATTTATTTTTTCGGTCAGTAGGGCAAACATATGTCAAAAAAAAAAAAAATTCGATTGAAGCGCTTTCATGAGGAAGAAATCAGCTAATTATTTGGGGCCTCATCAATATTTTGAGTATTTAGATTCAGTTGCCATAGCCAGTCTAGAAATCCAGAAAGAGCAGCAACAAATTTGTTGCTTCCAACGGCCAATGTCGATGAAGAGAAACCACAATAATATATACGAGGTGTGTTCAAAAGTATCGCGAATTTTGAATTTTCGCGGGTTACGTATATTCGAATTTCGATTTTTTTGTGGCGTTATGTTGGTACTCATGTCTCTCACTTATGCCGACAAGCTCGGCCATTTTGAATGTTCACTTAATTGTTGACAGCTGCTTTGCTTGCACGTGTTTTGGATCGTCTTCGATTTTTACCTATTCAAAAAAATGGATCAAAGAATGTGTATACAAATTTTGTGTGAAAAACGAAATTAAGTGCGCGGTTGCAATCCGAATGTTGACTGTGGCATACGGAGAAGCTACCTTGGACCGAAGATACGTTTATCGGTTGTACAAAATGTTCTTAGAAGGCCGAGATGTGAACGACGAAAGGCGTGACGGACGCCCGAGCACTTCAACAGACGAAAAAATTAATGAAGTGGAGAAAATGGTATTGGCCAATCGTCGAATCACCGTTAGAGAAGTTGCTGAGGACCTAAACATATCGATTGGCTCGTGCCATTCGATTGTTATCAATGATTTGGGCATGAGACGGGTCGCCGCGAAATTCGTACCAAAATTGCTCAATTGCGACCAAAAACAGCATCGCATGAACATTGCTAATTAGATGTTAAACTCTGTCCGCGACGACCCAAATTTGCTCCAGAGGGTCATAACTGGTGACGAATCGTGGGTTTATGGTTATGACGTGGAAACCAAAGCTCAATCATCTCAATGGAAGCTGCCGCACGAACCAAGACCGAAAAAAGCGCGCCAAGTTCGGTCGAATGTGAAAGTTTTGCTGACAGTTTTCTTCGATTGCAGGGGCGTGGTGCATCATGAGTTCTTGCCACAGGGAAGAACGGTCAATAAGGAATATTACCTGCAAGTTATGCGCAATTTGCGCGAAGCAATCCGCCAGAAACACCCGGATTTGTGGAAGAACAAAAATTGGCTTTTGCACCACGATAACGCCCCTGCTCACACATCGTTGCTTGTGCGCGACTTTTTGGCCAAAAACAACACACTAATGATGCCGCAGCCACCGTATTCCCCAGATCTGGCCCCCTGTGACCTTTTTCTTGTTCCCTAAACTGAAGAAATGATTTTTTGAAGTGCTTCGAAACGAAAAAACACAAAATTCGCGATACTTTTTGAACACACCTCGTACACTGGGTAAAATTAACTTTTGAGTCATATACAGGCCTTGACTTTCACTAAATTTGCTTGAATTCGATTTGGTTACCTGTTCCAGTCTTCACAATTCGATAGACTTACTCGATTTGAATTCACATTGCTTAGAGCCGATAAATCCAAAAGTAAACGCGATTTTTTACATAAAAGCTTCAAAATAACGGCTTAAAGCTAATTTTGTACAATTGTTTAGTGTATTTTGATACTTTTTGCAATCTTACATTCCCCTAAAAATTATTTTTAGTAAAAAATTAATAATTTTTAAGAATAGCTTCAATTTTGCAATGTGCCATCCAAATCAAATTTACATATTTTGTAAAAGCAGTTCTGGTTTTCACTTTTTATGAAACGCTGGGTACATGTTCAAAAAATGCCATTAAAAATAGAAACGACATTTTAAACACCTTTATTCAACTACTATCATATATTTTGAGTGATTATTAATTAAATAGTTTGGCTTTACGAGCTGATTAAGGTGAAAGTGTAGTCAACGGAAACAATTTGGAAATGAAACATTCGATCAGCTAATCGTTTGAATACCAGAACAGCTAAAGCAATATCGTTTGATTTGGTTTTCATTTGGAATCGAAGAATTATGTGAAAACCGGAAGAGGCCTGATAATTTTTTCATATCAATGGGGTACGAAAAAAATTCAATCTGATCCAAAATAATTTAATTTTTTGATATTAAAACGAATCAGAATGATCCCAAAAATGTAACTGTGGTTTACTCTAATATCAAGTAGCACTGCTTTATTAAACTGCTTTATTACAACTACAAAACAAGGCCAATTAAGTTTCACATTTTTACAACGAGCATCATACACTCTAAATGGCGCTGCTAGCTAAGTGCTTACCTCACAGACTGGGCGTTGTGTGTTTAAGTCCTGGTGCTGATCACAAAATTTTTTATTATACCCTTGCAAAGGGTATTATAAAATTATCCGAATGTTTGTTATGCATAGAAGGAAGCATCTCCGACCACGTAAAGTATATATATTCTTGATCAGCATGACAAGCTGAGTTGATTTAGCCATGTCCGTCCGTCTGTCCTTCTGTCTGTTTCAATGCTATCTCCTCCGTCAGTCTTAAAGCTATCCTCACCAAACTTTGCACGAAGTCTTTTGGTACAAATAAGCTGCACATTGGTCGGTTTTATAGATAGAAGGATCGTTCCTTCTGGACATATTTAGTAATCAGGATTATTTATTGATCTGCCAAAGGAATGGTAATGATCGGATGAACAGTTGTCAAGTTATAAGAAAATCCAATAATTATGGGCAGCACTGGTCGCATCGGTGATGAGCAGCACTTCACAGGTACAGAGTATGTTTTAGTCGGGCTTGACCAACTTTCTTTCTTGTTTCATTTAATAGAAGGTTTATTCGTGATTATAGATCATTTTTGTGTGCTGAACACGAATCTCTTTTCAGAAATGTCCCATCACGTCGAAATATTTAGTAATTTGAGCTTTAAGTTCCTTAAAATGCATATTTTGAATCTTTTTCGGCACTTTTTGTGGGGAACCATTACTAATGTTTAAACTATGTTTGATATTATCATAAAGTTCTACTCCTTAGGTATGAAATAAACTGTACTAAAAACTTTAGCTATTTTTTAAGCGAAGATATATAATTTTTATTACATTTGTTATAATTCAATGAATTGTCTACTGCCAAAAAATATGCTATGCAAAATCACTATAGTTGGCTTGGAATTTGGATTATATTCTTATGAAAAGTTTAAGCCAAATCTATTGATTGCCAATGGACGGTTCAAAATATGGTCAGTTGAAGGACATGCATTCAAAAAGGTATATCTTCACTTAAAAATCGCAGAATTGTTTGGAATAGTTTACTTTGAAGTTAATAAATAGTACTTTAAGATAATATCAAAGTGAAACAAATCAAACGAAAAGAAACTCCTCAAAACGTTCACAAAAAGATTCAAAATATGCATTTTAAGCAACTTAAGCTCAAATTACCAAAAAATACAGACGGGTTGGACCATTTATAAATACAGATTCGTGGTCATCACACAAAAATCATCTAGAATCCGAATGGAACCTTCAATATATTGAACCTTTTTGCCTAGTGTTATCAAATCACAAAGAAAAATACAACTTAAATCCAACTATTTACACTTCGTTTCAACTGTTTTTGGCATTAAAAATGCAGCGCACACAATTGAAATAACGACTGATTTGAATTTCAAATGCAAACGCATTGGCGCTTACGATCGATATCGATAATTTTCGATGGCGACTCTAAAAAGATCATGGTGGCGTGAGCTAAGCGCGAAAAAGCATATAAAAGGCCGGCATCAACGCTTAGGAAGTCACTTAATCACCAATGTTTAAAAAAAAAAGGAAGCCCCCAGAGAAACACTTCTGGGCCTTTTTTTTGGGGGGCAGGGGACCCCCCCCCTTTTTTTTTTTTTTTTTGGTGTCCCTCCCCCCCCCTCCAGTACTAACCACTCTATAAATATTTTATTCCCCCCCGTTGTCCTTTTTTTTTTTTTTATCTTTTATTTACAAATCTATTATATTTTTTTTTTCTTTTGGTTTTTGTAAAAAAATGTTGGTTAAAAAAATTTTTTAATACTCGAACCCCTTTTTTTTTTATAGAATAAAAAATAATTTTAATATAGATAGAAATGAGTTTTTTTTTTGATGAACTTGAATGTGTAATTAATAGTAAGTAATTCTTTGATTACAAGTTATTCAATTATCTTTCAGTTTTGACAAGAAAACACTAGCTACCATCTTGTAATTATGTAAATAATTCTTACCAAATGTCTAAACAGAAACATTAACGATTATTTGGCAAATAACAACAGCAACAACAATCACACACAGTTCAATCAGTAGCTGCAGCTGATTACAAAGCCGAGTTAAGTGCAAACAGCAAATTAAAATATATATTCGTATTCCATAAACAAGAAATCGGTGGGAGCTGGGAGCTGCTTGTGTTTTTACCATTAACCCAGCATCCCTTCTTCCCGCTGTCTTGTGCTCTCTTTAATTGCGCCTCTCATCGTGTCGGGGTCTGACATCTGTTGGCCTGCCCTTCGTCGGCTATTCTGGCAGCATTTTTTGGGTAAAAATAAAAATCAATAAAAAGCTCAATGACGTCAGTCGCTTACACACACACACACACACACGCTGCCGCCACCGCCCGGCCTCATCCCCCCGCAGTAAGACATCTCGCATTCGCTTGGACCCAAAGACGAAAACGTTACACGTGAGCTGAAAATCAGCAAGAGTCTAAAAAGTTTCCACAAGCCATCATCGAGTTTATCTCGCAGTGTGGCTTAGATAAGGGCGTGGGGAACCACCAGTGGGAAGGGCAGGCGGCACTGACAATTTCCGCTAAATCTCATGATAGCAGCGATAAGCTGACAGATAAAACCCACGACGACTGAAACCAATTTCGAAATGTGCAACAGACAAAACAAATTATAGAAATAGTTTTCCCAGAAGAAAATGCCAACCCGGAACATGCCATTAGTTTGGTTGAAAACACGGTCTTTCACTACTTCATTGAATGACTTGGTGAAAAAAGTTGAGTTCAGTTTGGCAAAATTTATATTTTTACAAGTTTAATTGGTAAGTCGCGCCTACCTTAAGGTCAAGTTGTTAGTAAATTTAGGAAACTCAACTTTCCAACATGCCGTGCATCGTTCAAGCGTTGTAGAGTATTTCTAATTTCCTCTGAAAGAGCAGCGATCTTTCGAGTCAGTGCTTCCACAAAGTACGATTTTGTCCAACTCCTGGAACTGTCGTCTCATTTCTTAATATTTTTGGATTCTTTCTTATGAATAACTGCAGATCCACAATCGAACATGCGAGTGGTGACTAGGGTGCTCTTTTAAAGTCCCAAAAAATTTTACACAAATTAAAAAAAGTTCAGTTTTATCGGATGCCAAAAAGCTTGAACTTAATATTACACATACGCCCCGTTACCTAAATCTAAATATCAACAATTAAATCTATGCTACATAAGTCGGGTTGTCAGTTTTCGAAAGTCTTGAATCACTGAGCGTCAATCGCGTCATTAACGCCAGGAAATGCATCACCGCGCTAATCTAGTACTTGAACTAAAGTGTGCACCCATTACCACACTAACGACTGGTAATGTAGGGTCGACCCGATCGTTACGTTTTCCGGACATTCCAATACAAAATTCTCTTCTCTTTTTTTAACACCAAGACCCGAAGGTTATCACTAAAAGGAAGTGTAATGCGGTTGCCCACTAACTGCAAAATTTGTGGCATTCCACATCCACATCTACATCTAAAGCAAAAGAACGAGATCAGAAAGCGGGTCTCACTCTGCAGAGAGTTTCATAAGCAAGCCTGTTCTTTTCTTTGGAATTAGCAGTGGGCTTGTGTTTTTGCTAAGAGCCATTTACTAAATTCAAAAAAGTCGTTACGGATAATTAAGCTTTACTATTGAAATGCTACTACTACTCTTAGGCAGAAATTATACATAACACCACAGAGAATTATATTCAAGCTGTTTAAAATACACTTAGGGCCGAATTAACATCTGTCACATAAACTTACAAATAATAGAGTAAATTATGGACTTATCTGTCACATAGAGCTGATTTGCTATATCTAGAAGATGTGAAATCGGCCCTTAAAATAACAAAATAAACAAGCTACTTTAATAAAGTAGGCACTATCTAAATCTCATAGGCAATAAGAGGGTATTATAAATCTATCAGGATGTTTGTAACGAATAGAAGGAAGCATCTCCGACCACATAATGTATATATATTCTTGATCAGCATGACGAGCTGAGATGTCCTTTTGTCCGTCTGTCAAAGGTCATACGAACGATCGGTCGAAAAACTAGTTTTAATGAGAAAATCTTTTTGTCTTCAATTGAAACGCCTCAAAACTTCGTATTTCTTTGTTTACTGGGCTTTTCCATGATTCCACCAAATTTGGTCGAAATCGGACATCTATATACTATAGCTGTCATAGAAAAGAAGAGTCTGAAAAGAAGTCTTCGTTAGAAAAACTTTTTTGGTTTCAATGGAAATGTCCTTAAAATTGACAGTTATTTGTTTTACATGCTCCAACACTATTCCACAAAGTTTGGTCAAAATCGGATGACTATAGCATATAGCTGCCATCGGAACGATCGGTCGAAAACTTGTTATAGTGAGAAAAACTTTTTAGTTTTCAATTGAAACGCCTCCAAACTTCGTATTTTTTAGTTCACTTTGCTTTTCCATGATTCCACCAAATTTGGTCGAAATCGGACTTCTATACAGTATAGCTGTCATAGAAAAGTTGAGTCAGAAAAGTAGTCTTAGCTAGAAAAATAGGGGAAAGCTAATTTCGGCTCGGCCGAAGTTTTGTATACCCTTGCAGCTTCCATTGAAAACAAAAAAGTTTTTCTAACTAAGACTACTTGTTGGACCTTGCTTTTCTATGGGATCTATACTATATAGATGTCTGATTTCTACCAAACTTGGTGAAATCATGGAATAGCATAATACACTGTTCATTACGAAATTTGGAGGCGATCCCATTTAAAACAAAAAAGTTTTTCTCACTAGAACTTCGTTTTCGACTGATCATTCATACTGCTGTTATATGCTATAGTCATCCGATTTTGATAAAACTTTGTAGGAATGTGTTACGGTATATAAAATAAGAATATGCCAATAAAAAGGAAGTTTTCATTAAAAACTAAAAAGTTTTCCTCACTCGAACTAGTTTTTTGATCGATCGATCCTATGGCAGCTATATGCTATAGTCATCCGATTTCGACCAAACTTAGTGAAATCATGGGAATGAATAGTAAACAAAGAAATGCGTGTTTTGGAGGCGTTTCCATTAAAAACAAAAAAGTTTTTCTCACTTAAACTAGTTTTTCGACCGATCGTTCCTATGACAGCTACACCCAGAAAAATAACCCGTTCTTAATGTACCGAAAACGTGCCTTTTCGTTCTCAATAGTAGGGTAATAACGTTTTTTCTTGAACTGAGAACGACGGTCTTTATAAAAGAACGCTTTTATTGAGACCGATTTTCTAATTTTAAGATCGCCTTGTTCTTGCTTTAAGAAAGCTCCGTTGTTGCTTTAAGAACGAATGGAAACTGTTCTCGTAAGTCCAGAAAAAAACCAAGAGTAAGCATTTTGGCTACAGTCAATCAGCATGACTTGTAGCCTAGTGGATAGGATATTATTTTCGAGCGCCGTGGTCGTGGTTTCAAATCCCCGTGGTAGTATATTTTTTTTTTTTTGTATTACTAATTTTTATTTGAGATGTTTTGAACATTTTCTTTATGTTTTAAAATGCTGCGTGGTCCGAAAATTCAATATTCCATGATATTTCACTTTATCTTTTATAAACGGAAAATAAGAACCAAACCATGGCCAAATGTTCTTGATTTTAGAACAGCGATGTCTAAAATTTAAAAAAGGCAGACACGCGTGGTTGGCGAGCCAAATTCTGCCGGCGTCGCAGCAGAGACATGTATAGAGAGAGAGAGAGAGAGAGAGAATATGTGTATTCTATAAATCAGTTGTGTCCAAACTCACACAATGAAAGCAAAGGCAAGCCCAGCGAACCAGCATGCGAGCATTTTGCGAGACTATCGCAGAATGCTCACAAACGAGCTCACAAAACGCTCGCAAACGATATCCCAAGCGAGTGAATTGCGTGAGTTAACCCGGCAAAACTCTCGCATACGGGTCGGGAAATGATAGTAAAATGATTCATGTGTCGTTCAGTTTGTGGCAGTGAAAGTATCATTTACGAAAGTCGCAAGCAATACGGTTAGCGTAGCTTTAAGCGGTATCTTTTGCGAGACTTTTTTCATAGTACTTGCGAGTCATTTAAAATATTTGTTTTTTATTTGAAATAAAAAAAAAAAAAATTATTTGTGAGCCCGTGGTGTCGCCCCAATCGGCCCGCCGACTCACCTTGTCTGGGACTCGGAACTCAGGACCGCGGCACTTCTACACGAATGACTGACAATCGGGTCGCGCGTGACGCTGGCGAAGTGACAGTCAAGAATGAAATCAACACGCCCGGGTGGTCGAATGGCAAGACATTTGCCTTGCAACGGCGGGGTCTTGGGCTCGAATCCCACTCAAGGCATTAAATAAAAACCCATTTTTCTTGTTTTTTTTATTTTGTTTTTCTATTTTTGAGTTTTTCAACATTGTCTATATTTTTTCAATATTTTTACAATGCGCTTTGGGCCCAAACTCGATATTTTTTCGTAATTACGCAAAATGCTCACATGCTGGCTCGCTTATGAGCTCGCTTGCGAGTGTTCTGCGACAATAAAAATGAACTCTCATTCCTTGCTTACATGCGAGCTCGTTTGTGAGCATTCTGCGATAGTCTCTTGCTGGGACGTCACCTTGCATTTGTGTTTCGCTGCTTCGCACACAAGCAAACGCTTTCATTGTGTGTGTCTAACACCACTGTTTTAGAACGACATTTTGTTTTCTGTTTAGTTTAACTGATTAATATTTTTATTTAGATACTCAAACTATATCCTTAGCCATGTTTTTGGTAATAATGTAACATAGTTCATCACAAACTTTAAATATATTTTGTTGTTAGCGATCATCGTCATGTCGGACTCGTCGGTCATTTTTTAAGACCCAAACTGAGAACGGGTTTTCTTAATTTTTTGTTTTAAGAACGGAAAAATCAAGAACGGATTGGGTGTAATAGTAAGAAAATGGGGCTGCCTTTCAGAACGGCATTTTTTTCTGAGTTTATATGCTATAGACATCGGATCCGGCCGGTTCCAAAAGATTTCGTGCAAAGTTTGGTGAGGATAGCTTTCAAACTGACGGAGGAGATATTATAGAAACAGATAGACGGACGGACGGACTGATGGACAAGGCTAAATGAACTCAGCTCGTCATGCTGATCAAGAATATACTATATATACTCTAAGGGGTCGGAGATGCTTCCTTCAATGCGTTACAAACATCCGCACAATTTTGTAATACCCTCTGCAAGGGTATAATAATGAATTAATATTTTGTCTTGAATAGGATTTAATGCCCAAAATGTTCAAGCACAAAATGTTCTTGAAACATGCCTAAGAAGTGTATTAACCAATCCCAAATCGATTATGAGTGAGAAAAAAACGTTAATGAACATATGTTCATGAATTGAGAAAATGCGAAACTTCGGCCGAGCCGAACTTAACTTACCACAATTTTTTTTTATTTTATTTAGCAAGAAAAAATGGTCCTAAAACATACCCAAGCCAACCAAAAAGTTCGCACGAAATGTTCATAGCCTGACAACCACAGTTCATGACTTAAGAAAAAGCGCGATTACTCTTGGGTTTGGAGAAATGGAAATCGAAAGGACTCTTCAACATAATACATGAGTTGCTTTGACAAGCGCCACATGTTAGGCCTTCACAAAGTTCTCCACACAATTTGTGTCTTAGTTATTGGTCTTCTTTTTAATCCATTTCTTGAATTGAGGGCTTGATTCTCGAAAGTACCTTTGAGTGTTGTGAAATATAGTATGTCTCAAATCAAAGTCTTAAGAGTAAGTTTATTCCTCCAACATTTTTAGTATAAATAATTTTTTTTGATACCGTATGCCTTGCAAATTTTAGTTTAAATCTGAGTTGCCTTTTAAAAAAACGAAAACATTTTGTTAGAAATTAACGCCAACTACAAAAAAAATATAAGGTTCAAAGGCAACACTGCGTATGAGTCTGATCCCACCTTGGGTAACCTGGTGCGGAAACCCAGGACTCCGTATTGAAGGTTAATTCCAGCAAGACGAAACCTTAATGTCCAAATTTATTTATTTGTTGTAGTTTATTATTTTTTCAAGTCTTTCAGTCTCAATTTAGATTCATCAAATCGGCTATGCATGCAAATATGTATATTTAGTTTCGTTTCTGGAAAACAAGAAAATAAATAAACAGATATTCCGATTGGAACTGATTTGTTGTTATTTTTGACCGCTCAGGTGCTGTTGATTTGCCCAAATGGGCAATTACAGCTGACGAAACATGCCGACCATGTAGCAACCAAAGACTGAGACCACATTTGCATTTATTTGAGTAGTTAGATTGTAGTAGGTGTTAAAATTGCACATGAAATATGAAAAGCCACTCATAACCCACACACACACAGACACTTGGTAAAGTAGCCTCTTGCCTGGTTAACAACTCCCTCGCTAACTATTCACCACAGTCAACACACTGAGAGAGGGAGAGAGAGAGAGAGAGGGTGAAAATGACAGAGAGGGAACAAGTTCAGTTGAACTGCTGACGACAAAGGAAGCCTCCGCTGGCCGCGCTGCCAACGTAGGTGGGAAACTCTTGGGGAACTCGGGAAAGCTCATCGGTTCTGACTTGGCTTGGGCTTCAGTTTCATTTTCAGTTTTTAGTCGTTGTCGTGTCGTGATGTCGTTGCCGTCGTCGTCGTCGCCGTTGTTGTAGTCGCAGCAGCAGCAGCAACAGCAACAACAACAACAGCAGCAGCAGCAGCAGCAGGCAGGCAGGCTTCAGCTTCACCCAGCTCAGCAGCAGCAGCAGCAGCAGCAACAACAACAACAACGCGCGCAACAACAGCAACAACAAATATAAAATAAAAACAAATACCACAAAAACCATTTAACCAAATTCATTAAACGAAACCCAAAAAATTAAATACAAATTTTGCGCATATGGAATGCACCTAGGGCGCCTCTGCCTTATATACATACATACATAGCTACTACATACATACATATATGTTATACACACACAAATCTATATACCATCTAAGTGCAAACCAATTGTGATTTAAGCTAATAACAAACAAACAAAACTAAACCAAGTAAACAACAAACAAACCCAACAGCAACAACAACAAAAGTGTATTAAGAGAAGTAAGGCCAAATTAATTTTTCATGGCATTTTCCTTGTTTTTTTGTTTCGCTCTTTCCTTTTTTCTGTACACACACAACGCCACCCAAAACGAAGCCGTGTCGTGGCCGCTCGTTCGCGCGTACTCGGAATAAACGCATTAAGTATGCAAATTCAAAAAAAAACAGAAGAAACACAAAAACTAAAAGTTCAAATTGTTAATCAATTTTGTCAAATATTTTAAAGCATACTTTTTAGGGCAGAATCTGTGGGACGCCTAAGCTAAAGTTTTACTCACTAAAATCACATAAACATTTTATTAATCTTATCTGAAATATACAAGCTAATGTCTAACTAGGCAGAAAGTTGTTAACTCGCTTGTAGACCTTTTGTTTCCCATTTTTTGTGTAGCTTTAGCCCCGCATAGGCCACACAACACAATAACATCCCAGTATTTCCTGTTTTTGCCTGTTTGTCAAGCAGCTGCAATTTACCTCCCTCTCTTTTTCTGTCTCGCTCTCCATCTCGCTCTCGGCTCATGTCCGTCTCCCTCTCGGTTACAACAATAGACAGGCAGCATGCAACATAATTACAACTCAACTTCAACTTTTCCCTCAGACCAGAAACGTAGCTGGCAAGGGTCACAACAAAGTTGCACATAAAAAGCCAATTCGATAATATTCTTTCATTCTGGTTCAGTTCAACAATTTCATTGTAAATACAAATACAACACGAAAGAAATCGAGAAATTCTTATGTACTGCATCGCTTTTCTACAACAAAAAAAGTGTTTAAAATAATACAACCAAAAAACTTAAGAAAATTAGAACAATTAATAACTCTCATGCAACAAGCAACTTTTCTATTTGATAATAAAAATTGAAACAACGAATGAACGAACAACGCCGTTTACACTCACCCAACAACAACCAAAACTCGATGAATGCATGTAAGTTGATTTGGGGGAGACATTGAACAAAGTTTTTGGGTTTTTTTTATGCAATTTAAAATAATTTGTTTTGAGGTTGAGATGGGATGATGATGGTTCACTTTTAAGTTCTGTATCCAGATGTGAATTGACAAGAACTGAAGTATAATTTGAAGCAAACTTTAATTTCTCGTTTAATTCTGTCATTTTTGAATGTATATTTTACTTTACTTCTCGTTAATTCACATCTGGATGCAGACCTTTAAAGACTTGTAAATCGAAAAGATTCGTGTTTTCTTGGACCTAAAGGTCTGTTTTCAGATAACCTACATTTTATTTTCGCAACAATGCTTCCTATGGATAAGACAGTTCTTCTAAAGCTTTTAGCTTTCTCTGCTGTGCAATGGTGTTCTATATATATGAAGCGTAAACTGTGACAAAAATCATTTTTAGTTGATCTGAGAATAGGCTTTTAACTCGTATCCTTTTAGATAATAATCCACGGAGTTTGGGTTCAGTCCACACTTCTTTTTTGTTCAAAGAGTAATAACATAAGCGAAATTGCTATAAACAACTGGCTTGAGATGAAAACAATCAGTGCAAACCACAGATCTTTTTTTAACATACTCGTGCCTTATGTGTCCACTGTTTAAGTCCAACACTATCGCCAAACATTGGCTCAAGATGATCAAGTTGTTCACTTGGCACGCTTAGTTTTCAGTTAAAGCTACACTTTGACCAATAAATCTAGTTGGACTTATAAGAAATCATTAACACCAATGTGTGGGTTTTTTGGGCAGAATTTACGTTGCTCGATACGATTGCTAGCTAACTTAGGGTGCGTTCAAGCACACTGGCAGGTGGCCAAATTTTTTTATGTCAGTCATCTGGCAGTGGTGTTAGACTGGGACGGAGACAACATGGGAATTATGGCTGATTTCTCTGAATAATAAGGGAAACAGTCAACTGGCAAGGGGTCCACACATGTATGGATGCAACTGACACCTAAGACACGCTCCCTTAATAACACTAGCCAACAAGGTCCACTATATTGAAGGGTTGCTGGTGACTGTCGATAATGTTTTCGGAATTCGGAAATGGCCCTTCTCATTTAGATGTTTGTTAATTACGAGTATCAAAGCTTAAAATTGCAAGAAATGAATATTTACACACTTTTTATGAACGATTTGTAGGGTTTCTTTATGTTTGATTTATCTTTCTTTGATACAACCTTTAAGTATTATTTCTTAATTTCAAAATAGAGTATTCAACGATTTTCCTATGCAAAGACATGTGCTTCAATGGACCGTGTTTTGTATCACGTTGTTGTTCAAAACTTTCATAAGAATTTTAAAAAGTGCCTAGACTTCTATAGTGATCTACGAGGCCCGTCCCAGAAATGTCCGACCTAGCACAGTAGTGTTGGAAAATGTTCACAAAATATATTGAAAAGGAGAAGTACCGAATATTATAGACAACAGTTTTCAGCACATGTCATAAAAATGGCTGACAAAAATCGCAAAAATGTTTTTTAAAGTTTGTCTTAAAGTTACGAAGTAAAACTTCCCGATATTATCAAAGAGAGTTAAAACAATAGAATAGGTTTCCCAAAAAACGAGCGAAAGCATAGAAATTGTCATTTTAAGCAACTTTATACTCAGAAAAGTATAAGACTAGACGTGATGGTCCATTTCTGGAACAAATTCGTGTTCAGCACACACAAATCATATAGAATCACATCCAATTCTTCGATGTACTGGAAAAAGTCTTATTTCGTTGCCTAGTGTTATCAAAAGTCCGTTAATAAGGTGGTGGGTTGGTTAGGTTAAGCTAAGATGGCTGAGAGCGACAAGTCGCCCTTCACTTAGGCCCTTATGGACCCATTGCAATACCATATGATTTCCCTATTTAACCTTTTTTTCTACTACTGAGGTGGGTGCTCATTACTGAACCATTGTGGGGACTAAATGAATTGAAGTAGAGCTGGGATCTCTAGCCCGTATGACTCCGATTGATTGGGTGGGAGAGGTTGAGCGAGTGTTCCAAGACTCTTTCTACTCAAGGCGGTGTAATGACAGAGGTGATGTTGTACTGTTTCTTCCACTTTTTTGTACTTGTGACGCCTAGGCCCGCTGCGGGACTGCCGATAAGACAATGACCCATGGTCCCAATTAGAAGCAATATGTCTTCCCTTCGGTGACGTAAAAGCGTGTTGGAACGCTTTAAGTTGAATGTAGGCCACGTGAGCCTGGCTACTGCACAGGAGACAAGGTTTTCAACCGATGCACAGCAAGACAAAATGTTTCAGGTTCTTGATTGTTGCCATAGGCATCCCAATCGTGCTCTTCTCTGGAAAAAGGTCGGTGGTGATAACTATTCTGGCTAGTTTTTCCGCAGACTAATTTCCATTCTCACTTATAATTAAAACCAACTTGTGACCAGAAGAGCCCAATCCTAACGAAGAGATCTGTTTGTCCACGCTCTCTAACGAATAAAATCTTATTATATAAAAATCACGTGTCCAATGTTAGTTAAAAAACATCTCCGGAAGGGCTGGACCGATTTGCTACAAATTATTTTGTGTGTATTTGCTAGGTGAAGGATAGGTTTTTAAGTACATATGTATATTTCATACCGCTAGGTTTTTTAGGTGACCCTCTGTTCTTTTTGATTAGCTGACATAGGAAAACAGGGTGGTTTGAGAGAGACGAACAATTTGAACAAACAAACGAGAGCGAACAGCTGATTTATTGTTGTGTACAAAGTTGATGAGGCTGTTTATCTGTGTTTCTCTGTATTTTATGATTGTGAAAGGTTAACAAAGTACTAAAAGAACAAAAACATTATCGGTATATCGTTTTGCATCCGTATTTACAAAAATTTGGTCTTTCAGTGTAAGTATTTCTTCGTTTAAGGCCTACATGCAGATAAGATAAAAATTTAGTTCGGCACTATGCTTCACATGAATAGAACCACATTTGAACAGTTTTGGAATCTGATATGCTTTGGAGCTTAGATTTGTAAACTCAATGGGGTGGGGGTGAAGGGGTTCCGTCTATCTACGCCACTGATATATGGGCAATTCTGTCACCGAGGCGAAAAAATTTAAAGTACTTGAAAACTCGAAGCAAAAACAGAACACATGAGAAAAAAATTACCACATTTGTGATGCCCTGGGGTATGTTTAAAAAATCAGTTGTAGGTGCGTAATGTTTTGAAGTGTTGTAAAATTATTCAAAGAATCGGTTAAACATACTTGGTATTGAGCCATTTCGAGATTTTTGTCTTTGAAATATGCGGTCACACAAGCAAACCGCAAATTATAAAAAAGAAAACTGGAAGGCGATTCAAAGCGCTGAAAAAATGTTACGACGCCAAGCGTCTCTGCATGGCCCAGTGCCCCATTGTGGAGCGGCTTACCTGCACGCTGATGATGAAGGGACGCAATAATGGCTAGAAGCTGAGTTCCTGTCGCACAGTCAAGCGCTCGCTCGAGATGACTCTTACGTCGCGCGTTAACCAGGCTATCTGGCTGCTGTGCACTGGAGCACGTGGGGCTGCCTTCAGGAACACCAAGATCATTGCCGAGTGCTTGGTCGATAAGCTGATCAATGCTGCAAAGGGTTCCTCCAACTCGAACGCCATCAATTCGTAAACAGAAATCACATTGATATTGTCACTTATCGAATCCTACTTAGCTTTCTAAGAAAAAAGAAACATTTTTGTATTTCTACTATACAATAAAATTGTTTAATAGCATTTTAAAATTAGTCACACTAAAAAAATGTCGCAGGTTTCGCTGAGTTCTGCACTTATTTCAATGCCAAATGGATGCGTATCGATTTTTGATTGGCTCTATCTTTGAGCCAGTAATTTGTCTGATTCAAACTTTACCACTAAATAAGGTGCTTTGAAAGAGCTATAAGTTAAGGTTGCAGAAGAAAAAAAAATAGTTTATTTTGACTCTTATTACGCTATAAATGCGTACGACGGTCACGGGCGTCATCATGGAAATACCCATATAATCTTTACAGGGTCGAATATGCTTCTTACCGGCTGTTACATACTTTTGCACAAGCTTAATATACTTTGTGTACCTTCGGTACAAACAATAACAACCGAAAAATTCAATAAAATATTTACTAGAATCAATTTATATGGTAAAACAACGTTTGCCGGACCAGCTGGTAACGCGAATAAAAACTAAAGTTAACTGGTGAATGCATTTATAACATGGAAAAATTATTCTTGAAGTGGTTTTAAACCTATCACTCCTCGTAGAATGCATTTCTCAGCTGATGAGCGTAGATTAATAATGGGGCTCAAGCAAAGTGACACTAAAATTAATGATATAGCTGCAAGAGTAAACCCACTTGATAACGTGACTTCAAACATTTTGAAAAATCACCATTGTTAAGGGGAAATCAAAGGCAGCATATGTATGTTCAACCGACATTGTCGCTCACTGCAAACGGGTAATATGGCGTCTTGCGGATCGGAAAGTCATGTCTAGTAATTAGATTTGGACCTTGATGCAAATATAAGTCGTGTTCATCAAGCCTTTAATGAAAACCATAGCGTTTAATAGACTTCCCGAGTTCCCATACTAAAACTACTTCCACGTCACCAAAAGCTCGTTCTGCATTTGCTGAAAGATATCAACTAAACTGACTGGCACAAAGTGGTATTTTTTGATAAGGAACAGCTTAATTCAGACGGAACTGATGAGTGCCATTAATATTGAAGCAATTTACGGTAACCATGGCAAACCTCGGTGGCGAATTTCTAATGACTGGGGCTGCTTTTCGTTATGCTGGAACGTCGCGAACATGCTTTATTTCAAATAAAACTAATACCGAGATCAATGGACAGTTGCTGGAAAGCGAACTTGTTGAATTTGGAGATGTTCTTTATGAGTTTAATTGGACTTTTCAAAAGGACAATGCATCGATTTACAATGCACCCTCTAAAAAGGCTATTCTTTCATCCAGAAAGATTCTGGTTTTGTAGATACCAGCGATTAGCCCAAAATTTAGCACCATTAGGAACCTCTGGGGTAACCTACCTGACAGAGTTTTTAAAAATGGTCGTCAGTTTGAGACACTCAAGCTACTTACCATAAAAACATTTTGGTTGCAGAGTGGGAACAAGTCAGCAATTATATATATTTCGCTTGACGCAGCCCAAAGAGCCAAAGCCCAGCTCCTCCCAATCTCTTGGCTTGTGTGCTTCTAATTTTCGAACAAGAGAAAGGGACCTACAGCTTAACGCCGAATACGAACAGCTATTTTCAGAAGCTTTTTCATTGTTCATAGTTATTTCAATGCTGTCGCCAACAGCTAGTGAAGGTGACCGGGTGTGTCAGTTTTTGAAAGAGAACTTTTCATTAGATGTCCCGAGGCGGGATCAAACCGCTGCGCCACAAAAATTACTTAAATCTCATTATAGTTATTTCGTTAACAGTAGAAAGTTTTTGATTTTTTCTGAGTGTATTTGAACTCATATTTATGCGAAGTTCGCTTGAATGGATGGATGGTCAGTGGATATTTAATCTCCTTATTCATTGTTTGGGGCAGAATCATCTTTTCTAAGAATTTTTCTAAATTTTCGTTTGATTCAGCCTCTGGTATGGGAGAGGCATATTTAAAAAGCTATTAAAATTCATATTTATTCTGTTAATACGAAAAAATACCTAGAAATTTGGTTTTTCATTAATTTGCATTTTCATGCAATTTTCCTCAAGGTTAGTTATGAACAGATGATTAGTCCAATAGTTTAACCGCTTTACAGTTTGAAACAAGCAGCTTTCCCATGAAGAAAATAACAAATCATTGAACTTTGTATAAAGTCCATTTTAGTTGTTAACTAGAAAATTTGTTAAATGCAATTTAAATTTTTGATCTCTGACATTAACCCATTAAAGGACCAAAGCGAAAGACAGAATCAAAGTTCCAGCAACAACAACAACAAAGTCCAATGGCGAACAATGACCAAGAAATTGCCTTTGCCTTTGCCTTTTTGCTGTTTACTGGCCAATAATGAAGCCTGCACAATGGGTAGGATGAGGAGGTGGGGTTAGCTTGGGCGTCAAATTTAATTAAAAGGTAAACTAGTTATAGCGACGAGGACGAGGACGACGACGATGACAATGAAGCAGCAGAAGCAGCAGCAGCAGCAACAGGCAGCCAATGGCATCGATTTTGTTGTGGGTGCTGTTGTTGTTGTTTCTACAATTGTTGGCTGCCTGTCAGTTGGAAATGGCAAACGTCACTAGGCAACAGTAAGTGCGGAGGCTAAATGGCAATAATGACGACACTCACACACTCAAACGAACGTCATAAATGTTTGACAATGCACTCGCGGCGTATGAGTAATACCTCTTTGTCTCTCTATGTGGGTGGGTGGGTGTGTGTATGTGTGTGGGTGAACTTGTTAAAATCATTGACCATTTGAAAGCGCACTCTTTCGACCTCCCCCCTACACTCTTGGCCCGGTTGCATAAAATTGCTTTTTATGCTTCGATGTCAATGCACGACTTTTCTGATATTTTGCCATTGTTCAATTTGTTCTCTTGTCCGTTCCTTGGTCCCACGCCGCTCGCTGGCATTGACAAGTTTCACTTGTTCTCGTATTTGTTTTCCGTTAATTGCATGGAAATTGTGGAATTGTGTGCTGCGCGCATGGCGAAAAAGCAGACTTAAACAGGAAAGTAGGGAACATTGCATTTTCCTGTTTCCCTTGCCTTGGCGTCCCCGGCATAATTATTCTTGTGCAATTTGTCTGGCCATTTGTCCAACGAAGTTCAAGCAAAACTTTACTTTTTGGCTCATACGAGTGGCCCAGTCATTGCCCCGTTTATAGTTTTTGGCTGGCTGCAGCAACTTGGCCACGTTCTCGCTTTGTGCTTTGACTTTGTGTCCGGAGTCCATTGACACCGTTTAATACAAACAAACGACATTTTCTGCATACATTTCGTGTGTGATCGCAGCGGGCGATGAGTCAACCTGGTCTGAAAGTGTCGTCACTTCACCAGAATGAACCACCCGTTGACAGGTGAGCACACAGTTGATAAATGACCCAGTAACTTACCTTGGGGGTAGGGCGAAGTTGATAGTTTGACATTTTGCTGCAAGTGCTTAAAAAAAAAGAAGAATATTACGAAAACTTTTTATCGTTTTAAACTTGCTGCATTATGGCCTGTCTTGAGTAACTCGAGCATGTCGAATTCACAATTGACTAACTTTATGCTACCGAAATGCATTTCCTTCAGCGCTAAAAACATTTATGCAAAGAAAAAATGCCACTTGAAACCAATTCAGGCGAATGCGATGGGTGATTGATGTCATTAAGTTGATTTCACGTTAAACAATAAATGATAAACAAACTGGATTTCTCCTTTGAATGCCACTCGGATGGTTTTTATTTAGTCTCAGTCCCATTTTTATGGAAGATCAAAATAAATAATAAGTGATACAAACAATAATGAATTGGTTGATAATTGAAATACTTACGTATATTGGCAGTTCTTGTATTTAAATATTTGGATTGCTGGTTGCGATGTCTTGGTTTTGGTTTGTGTGGTTTAGTTAAGCTGATCGATTCTACATGTAATACCAATAATAACTCCAAAAACATACTTACAGGAGAAAAAACTATGTAAAAACTATACGAAAATGTTGATTTTCTACACGTTATACAGGGACTCTCAAACCCACTACGTTTGTGTAGCTTTTCAGCAACGTTTACTTTTATTTTAATACGTAAGCCTTTTCTAAAGCGCCACGTTTATCTTTTATTTTAAATGCGGATGTAGCTTTTCTTTTAGCGCATAAAGAAATAAAAAGATTTACTTTAAATATATTACACAAGGGAAAGTGGTTAGGAGGGTAAGAGTGGGTAGGAATGGGAGGAAGGGGCACAAAGAGGTGGTTCTTTCTTCGAAAATTTATTTTAATTTTTTTACTTACTTTTGGATAAAATATTTACTTTTAAATTATAACAATTAACTTATAACTATATAAGACTCGCGCGGAATACTAACCATATAAATTTATTTTTAAAATTAAAAATGGGGTATTAGCACGTTTACTTTTTTATATTAAATTTTTAAAGCATAATTTTTAAAAAAAATTATTTTTAAAATTTAAAAAATGGTTATAAAATAAATATAAGGGGGGTAAAAGGTTAGCCTGAATTATTTTTTTTAAAAGATGAACACCGCATTTACCAATGCTAATTTCCATAATTCTCTGCTGAATGGCAATATTTGCTAAGTTTAGGTTATTTTGGCATTTTTTAGTATATGGTCCAAAATACATTCACGCCATAAAAAAATTTAGGCCTTAGTATTAAATACATTTGACTTTGAAAGGAAATGGATGCCTAGCGCGGTAAGGCTCCTCTTGAACTTATATAAGGACAAACAGGCAGAACTTTTGGAACGATACGCCTTGAAGAGAAACGAAGGATTGACCTTGCTTTCTGTTTTAGTAATCTGCGGCGTTTCCCCCAGTTGCTTAATAGATATATGGCACCCATCAATTGCCCCAATCCTCCTGGGATTCACGCGATTTTGTTTAAAATATTTTGTGCACTAAAAAGCTTTGAGTCATTTGATCGAGGCATTAACTGATAGACATCCCTGTTATGTTGTAAAATATTTGGTGGCCTGAACTTGTTGGAATGTCGATTCGACGCCAACAGACTAGAAAGATTCTTGTTTACTTAGAGCAAATTGAATATAACATCTTCTTTGAAAAACATACATTTGAAATTGTTTTTCTTCTTCTGTTAGTGCATGCATTTTGTCTAACACAACATAGTTCCAGGAAGGATCCTATTGATTTTTCGATTGCCCCAATAGCGGCTGCGGAATGGGTTGTTCATTGACCAGATCGCAATTATACCCATATTAAATTCATCCTCAATTTTCTGAGAGCTGTTAAGTTTATTTTTAGTTTTGGGGTTAACAGTTACCTGTAATCAGAAACGGTCTCCCAATCATACATTTTATGATTCCATTGCAATCATGTTACGACCAAATTAATCAATCGCAATCGGCAAACACTGTATTCAGCAGGTAAAATCGGAAATCATAAATCAGAAATCGTAAATCGGACTTATCTGCTGAATACGCCCATTCTGTCTGACTGCCAAGGCAGCCAGCACAAACTCTTTTTAATATGTGTCACATTAATTAAAGAATGTGATTGCTAAACATACTACTTAAAACGGTATTAGTGGTTGTAGTCCCTGGTAGGGGACAATGGAAATTGCTGTACGTCAAGGGGACGCGTGCTTGAAGCATGGATTAAAATCATGTTCTGTTCTTCATAACGCCACTGTGGTAGCCAACTTATTCGGAGTCTAAAACCATTATTAACTCTATAGTCTCGAGTTAAGCGAATAGATCTCGAAGCTGGCAGAAATTTAGGAAACATTCGCTGCTGCTGCTGATTTGAACTGGAGTGGATAGTAAGACTGTTACGGTTTCCAAGGCAGAACTTGAAGTGAGCTTAGAATAACTTGCTGCTGCTGTAATGGAGTGGTTACTATTGTGCCGCTGCGTCATGGATACTGACTGCATTTGCTGCTGTTGAGCGACCGTTTGTTGCTTCTGCTGACTAGGCATTGCCGAAGCGGACGCTGAATCGGTGGTGTTGGCATATGAGGAAGCATCTGCTGAGTTGGCTGGGTTGGTTGCTGCTGTTGAGTTTGAAAAGCTTCAGGTAGATGCATTCCGTTTGGAATTCAGAAAGCTTAATGAAAAATTTAAGAATACTTTGAAAAAACGTTGATTTTCTCTTGTTATGTAGCATTTGCATTTGTCCATGCAGTATTTAACTTATCTGCATGCCTCCTTTACTCTTTATACTCTGTACCAGAGGTACACAGAGTATATTAAGTTTGTGCAAAAGTGTCCGTCTGTCCGTATGAGCATTGAGATTTCAAAGATGGTAAGAGATAAAGGTTTGGCATGCGTCTCGAAACCACAACATCGCCGTTCTTACCATGCAGCCTTTCTACATGTTGAGAGCTAAACATATAAGTTCATTCTTTACTGTGATTAGGCGCACCGTCACACCAGTTGTTGATGGTGATGCCAGTTCGGTGGCCAAGCCGTCAATGTTCAGTCCTGAATCGCAGATGTGGAAAGTTTAAAAATAAAGTTTTTTATGTATTTATGTGACCAGCAAGATTTCAGTACAAAATAAGGACCAAACTAACAGAAAACAATGCAATATCTTTGTATAATCAGTCAGCTCACCAAGAAAGTACTAAGCAACCCTCCTCATCGTTTCAACAAATTTAATATAAGTTGTTTATATGTTAGTCCGAAACAATAGTATTAGTTATATAAGGATTTCAATAACAAACGATATAAAAATGTTAAAACTATGGAACGCTTTTGCTAGTGATACTTTTCATTGTAGCAGTTACTTATTATTAAAGTTTTAACTTTTTCACCTAAATAGATCGCTAAATTTAAGTCTATTTATACCTAAAAAAGATGTTTTAAGGTTATATGTTGCTTACATTTTTAGGTCACACATTACCTAAAAGCTTCTCTTATTACCTACAAAATTTTAGGTAAATAAAGGCCAAAAACTAAGTCCAATATTCCTTTGTTGTCGATTTAGGAATAATTTCAGATAATTTTGACACTTTTAGGTAAAATTTTTTTTGAGTGTATGAATAACTAGAAGGGTAACTTAATTTTCATTTCGTAGTCGAAGGGCAAACTATTCATTTTGTTCCAGCGAACCAAGATTCGAACCAAAAGCTGGGAGGTTCAGGGTTCCATAGTACGCGAAATAAACCTTGGACTTTACAATGAGTTGGAACCCTCGGACCGAACCTTCTGCATAATCTTAGAGACTTGCGGCCTTGGTTAAAATGCTCTAAAATATCAAATGAACGAATTCCGAAAGTAGCCACTATGTGCCACCTTTTGGGCATCTTAACGTGTTAAAGTGGAACCTTAATTTACAATTTTTACAACAAAGCAATTAAATTCATGGTTGTATGACCTGATTGCTACAAACTTTTTTCTTTTTAGAAAGTACACAAAGAAAACCAATATGCATTGCCACAAGTCTCAGTAATAGAGGAAGCTACAAGCAACAATCGAATAGGATTGACAGCACTTTCGTGTTGACTTTCTAATCATAGCATTCGAACGTGTCTCGTAAGAAGAATAGTTTTCCAAATGAAAAATATATCTTTTCTGAACTGATTTTGATTTGACAAATTTCGTTTAGAGCTTCCACAAGCGCATAATTCGATGTCTAGCGTAAATGCTGTATGAAAAATGCAGAAGTTATTTGAAG